>CAWUFW010010856.1:28347-236279 GCA_963921515.1 Calotriton arnoldi | reverse complement strand
CAGGAGATGGATGGAAGAAACAAGCACGGGAGACAGGGAGGCACGGGAGGCAGAGATTCATGGAAGAAAGGGATACACGGCAGAGATGCACAAGAGGCAGATGGAAGAAAGAGAAGCACGGGAGACAGAGAGACCGATGAAAGAAGGAGAATCACGGGAGGCAGAGGAGCGCGGGAGGCAGAGATTCATGGAAGAAAGAGAAGCACGGCAGAGAGGCACAGGAGATGGATGGAAGAAACAAGCACGGGAGACAGAGACAGATCGATGAAGGAAAGAGAAGCACGGGAGACAGGGAGGCACGGGAGGCAGAGATTCATGGGGGAGAAAAAAAGATGGCAGAGATGCACAGGAGATGGATGAAAGAGAAACACGGGAGACAGAGACAGATCGATGAAGGAAAGAGAAGCACACACGCCAGAGATGCACCGGAGACGGATGGAAGAAACAAGCACGGGAGACAGGGGGCACGGGAACCAGAGATTCATGGAAGAAAGGGATACACGGCAGAGATGCACAAGAGGCAGATGAAAGAAGGAGAATCACGGGAGGCAGAGGAGCACGGGAGGCAGAGGAGCACGGGAGAAAGAGAAGCACGGCAGAGAGGCACAGGAGATGGATGGAAGAAACAAGCACGGGAGACAGGGAGGCACGGGAGGCAGAGATTCATGGAAGAAAGGGATACACGGCAGAGAGATGCACAAGAGGCAGATGGAAGAAAGAGAAGCACGGGAGACAGAGAGACCGATGAAAGAAGGAGAATCACGGGAGGCAGAGGAGCACGGGAGGCAGAGATTCATGGAAGAAAGAGAAGCACGGCAGGGAGGCACAGGAGATGGATGGAAGAAACAAGCACGGGAGACAGGGAGGCACGGGAGGCAGAGATTCATGGAAGAAAGGGATACACGGCAGAGATGCACAAGAGGCAGATGGAAGAAAGAGAAGCACGGGAGACAGAGAGACCGATGAAAGAAGGAGAATCACGGGAGGCAGAGAAGCGCGGGAGGCAGAGATTCATGGAAGAAAGAGAAGCACGGCAGAGAGGCACAGGAGATGGATGGAAGAAACAAGCACGGGAGACAGATCAATTAAAGAAAGAGAAGCACAGGAGACAGAGAAGCACGGAAGGTAGAGATTCATGAGAAAGAAAAAAACACACTGGAGGAGCACAGGAGACGGATGGAAGGAAGAGAAGCATGGGAGGCAGAGCTTCATGGGAGAGAAAGAAAGACAGCAGAGATGCACAGGAGATGGTTTGAAGAAAGAGAAGCATGGGAGACAGAGAGGCACTGATTTATGAGAGAGAAAGAAACAAGGTAGAGATGCACAGGAGACGGATGGAAGAAAGAAACACAGGAGACAGAAACAGTACGGGTAGCAGAGTGGCTAAAGGTTAGCACAGTGTCTACGGTACTAGAGCCGCAGGGGGCTGTCGATGCCGCTCAAGTACTGACTGAGGGTATTTTAAGAGGTCCCAGTCCCCTGGAGTACGCTATCCCTCCAGTACTGGGTAGCAGAGGGGCTAAAGGTCAGCATAGGGGGTACAGATGGTCCTCTGTGGGTCTCCAGTACTAGAGCCGCAGGGGGCTGTCGATGCCGCTCAAGTACTGACTGAGGGTATTTTAAGGAAGGTCACAGTCACCGGATCACATTATCCCCCAGCTCTGATATTGATCTCAGATTTCTGGTTAGCGCGCGCACAGCCTTCGATTTCCGGCTCTTTGATGACATCAGTGGTGTGTCTGAGCTGTGCATCCTCAGAGGGTGGTATCAATGACACGTGCATTATCACAGCAGGCCTCCCAGCAGGCCCTTCGGCAACGAAGGGTATTTGATACCGTGAATCGGGTGCTGGATACTGCTTCGTGAATAGAGTGAATATGTGCGTAAGATACTCCGTACATGGAGTGATTATTACCTTCATAGGAAACTCTATGCAAAGAGTGAATATTACATGCACAGGCTCTTCCGTGCATGAAGTGAATATTACCTGCAAAGGGTGTTTCGTGATTGGAGTGATTATTACTTCCATGGGATACTCGGTGCAAGGAGTGAATATTACTTGCATCGGATGTTCCATGCTTGGAGTAAATATTACTTTCATAGGATGTTTTGTGCATGGAGTGATTATTACCTACATTGGATAATTCCTGCAAGGTGTGAATATTATATGCATAAGATGATCCATGCATGGAGTGATTATTGCTTGCCTGGGATGGTCAGTAGATGGATTGACTAGTGCCTGCATGGGTTGTTTTGAGCATGGAGTGATTATTACCTACATGGGATACTCCATCCATGGAGTGATTATTATCTACATGGGGTACTCTTTGCAAGGAGTGAATATTACCTGCATAGGATGTTTCGTGCATGGAGTAAATATTGCATGCAGAGGATGTTTTGTGCATGGAATGATTATTACCTACATTGGATACTTCGTGCAAAGAGTGATCACTATATGCTTAGGATGTTCCATGAATGGGGTGATTTTTACTTGCATCAGATAGTCAGTGCATGGAGTGACTATTGCCTGCATGGGATGCTCCGAGTATGCACTGATTACTACCTGCATGGGATATTCTGCATATTCCCCGATAATTACCTACGTAGAATGATCTACATGGGAAACTCCATGCAAGGAGTGACTATTACCTGCATAGAATGTTCCACGCATGGAGTGATTATTACCTTTATAGGATGGTCAGTGAATGGAGTGATTATTACCTGCATAGTATGCTCTACCCATGGTGCAGTTATTACCTGCATGGGATACTCCATGCATGGAAGGAGTATTACTTGCACGGGGTACTCTGTGTATGGAGTGATGATTACCTGTATGGGATACTCCATGCATGGAAGGAGTATTACTTGCACGGGGTCCTCTGTGTATGGAGTGATGATTACCTGCATGGGATACTCCATGCATGGAAGGAGTATTACTTGCACGGGGTCCTCTGTGTATGGAGTGATGATTACCTGCATGGGATACTCCATGCATGGAAGGAGTATTACTTGCACGGGGTACTCTGTGTATGGAGTGATGATTACCTGCATGGGATACTCCATGCATGGAAGGAGTATTACTTGCACGGGGTACTCTGTGTATGGAGTGATGATTACCTGCATGGGATACTCCATGCATGGAAGGAGTATTACTTGCACGGGGTGCTTTGTTCATGGAGTGATGATTACCTGCATGGGATACTCCATGCATGGAAGGAGTATTACTTGCACGGGGTCCTCTGTGTATGGAGTGATGATTACCTGCATGGGATACTCCATGCATGGAAGGAGTATTACTTGCACGGGATACTCTGTGTATGGAGTGATGATTACCTGCATGGGATACTCCATGCATGGAAGGAGAATTACTTGCACGGGGTACTCTGTGTATGGAGTGATGATTACCTGCATGGGATACTCCATGCATGGAAGGAGTATTACTTGCACGGGGTGCTTTGTTCATGGAGTGATGATTACCTGCATGGGATACTCCATGCATGGAAGGAGTATTACTTGCACGGGGTCCTCTGTGTATGGAGTGATGATTACCTGCATGGGATACTCCATGCATGGAAGGAGTATTACTTGCACGGGGTCCTCTGTGTATGGAGTGATGATTACCTGCATGGGATACTCCATGCATGGAAGGAGAATTACTTGCACGGGGTACTCTGTGTATGGAGTGAAGATTACCTGCATGGGATACTCCATGCATGGAAGGAGTATTACTTGCACGGGATCCTCTGTGTATGGAGTGATGATTACCTGCATGGGATACTACATGCATGGAAGGAGTATTACTTGCACGGGGTACTCTGTGTATGGAGTGATGATTACCTGCATGGGATACTCCATGCATGGAAGGAGTATTACTTGCACGGGGTACTCTGTGTATGTAGTGATGATTACCTGCATGGGATACTCCATGCATGGAAGGAGTATTACTTGCACGGGGTGCTTTGTTCATGGAGTGATGATTACCTGCATGGGATACTCCATGCATGGAAGGAGTATTACTTGCACGGGATACTCTGTGTATGGAGTGATGATTACCTGCATGGGATACTCCATGCATGGAAGGAGTATTACTTGCACGGGATATTCTGTGTATGGAGTGATGATTACCTGCATGGGATACTCCATGCATGGAAGGAGAATTACTTGCACGGGGTACTCTGTGTATGGAGTGATGATTACCTGCATGGGATACTCCATGCATGGAAGGAGTATTACTTGCACGGGGTCCTCTGCGTATGGAGTGATGATTACCTGCATGGGATAATCCATGCATGGAAGGAGTATTACTTGCACGGGATCCTCTGCGTATGGAGTGATGATTACCTGCATGGGATACTCCATGCATGGAAGGAGTATTACTTGCACGGGGTACTCTGCGTATGGAGTGATGATTACCTGCATGGGATAATCCATGCATGGAAGGAGTATTACTTGCACGGGGTGCTTTGTTCATGGAGTGATGATTACCTGCATGGGATACTCCATGCATGGAAGGAGTATTACTTGCACGGGGTACTCTGTGTATGGAGTGATGATTACCTGCATGGGATACTCCATGCATGGAAGGAGTATTAATTGCACGGGATCCTCTGTGTATGGAGTGATGATTACCTGCATGGGATACTCCATGCATGGAAGGAGTATTACTTGCACGGGATCCTCTGTGTATGGAGTGATGATTACCTGCATGGGATACTCCATGCATGGAAGGAGTGTTACTTGCACGGGGTACTCTGTGTATGGAATAATGATTACCTGCATGGGATACTCCATGCATGGAAGGAGTATTACTTGCACGGGGTGCTTTGTTCATGGGGTGATTATTTCCTACATGGGTGCTCCACGCATGCAGTGATTATTTCCTACATGCGGTGCTCTGTGTATGGAGTAATGATTACCTGCATGGGATACTCCATGCATGGAAGGAGTATTACTTGCATGGGGTGCTTTGTTCATGGAGTGATTATTTCCTACATGGGTACTCCACGCATGGAGTGATTATTTCCTACATGCGGTGCTCTGTGTATGGAGTAATGATTACCTGCTTGGGCTACTCCATGCATGGAAGGAGTATTACTTGCATGGGGTGCTTTGTTCATGGAGTGATTATTTCCTACATGGGTGCTCCACGCATGGAGTGATTATTTCCTACATGGGGTGCTCTGTGTATGGAGTAATGATTGCCTGCACAGGATGCTCCGTGCATGGGGAGATTATTAACTGTATGGGATGCTGCATGCATGGAGTAAATATTTTATGCATAGGATGTTCCATGCATGGAGTGAATATTTTATGCATAGGATGTTCCATGCATGTAGTGAATATTATATGCATAGGATGTTCCATGCATGGAGTAAATATTTTATGCATAGGATGTTCCATGCATGGAGTAAATATTTTATGCATAGGATGTTCCATGCATGGAGTGAATATTATATGCATTGAATGTTCCATGCATGGAGTGATTTCTACTTGCATGGGATAGTCAGTGCATGGAGTGACTATTGCCTGCATGGGATGCTCCGAGTATGCACTGATTACTACCTGCATGGGATATTCTGCATATTCTCTGATAATTACCTACGTAGAATGCTCTACATGGGAAACTCAGTGCAAGGAGTGAATATTACCTGCATAGAATGTTCCACGCATGGAGCAATTATTACCTTTGGAGGATGGTCCGTGAATGGAGTGATTATTACCTGCATGGGATACTCCATGCATGGAAGGAGTATTACTTGCACGGGGTCCTCTGTGTATGGAGTGATTATTACCTGCATGGGATGCTGCACGTCCCTGTAGCCACTCCGCGCTCCATTGAGGTTAGTCTGAACTTGTGACTTTGTCCTGGTCCAGTGCAACCCGATATCCACAGTTGGCACTTTTTGCTTTTAGGCGCTATTTTCACTTAAATCCTTAAAATTGTATATCTCCTGTTCTAATGTTTGGATTTTTGTCATTTTGGTCTTGTTTTATTCATTAAAATGTACTCTATCTTTCTAATCTGGTGTGAGATCCTTTTATGTGGTGTGTTTTCACTTTATTAATGTTTGCAGTGTTGCACAAATACTTTACACACTGCCTCTGAGTTAATCCTGACTGCTCTGGGCCCACCTACCCGAGAGTTGAGCGCAGGTTAGTTTAGGGTTTTCTTGTGCCTCACCCTGACTAGGATTGTAAATACTGTGTTGGATGAAATGGCCCCGTGTGGTATTGGCACTCACTAGTAACGGTACTATTCCGCTCGTTATGCCTTGTTTTGGTGCTCAAGGGAGGAGGAACCATCCACTCCTCCAAATTTGTGACCCCTGGGGATCTGCCTAACAATTATACGCAAGTCTGAGCACACACAAAACAGTCGTAATTTGTTAAATTAAGACAAGTACATTGCATAATATTATTCAAAATAGCTTCTTGTATTTTAATTTTCTTTCTTTGGTTGATCCAGCCAACACGTGTTTCGTCGTCCGGGAATAACCCAGGACTTCCTCAGGGCTGTGTTGATGCAAAGCAAGTCGATAAACCTCTGTGCCGGTTATAATTCCGTCCCGGCCGAAGAAGGCAGGAAAAAGGTCAAGATGCTCCAAGTTTCTAGTCCTCAGTGGGATCTAAATCCGACATCCACGTAGAGTAGCGTAGTGTCAGTGAGAGAGTTGACGATTGTCCAGTATACGCTCGTTATTGCACTTTTGTGCACGGACGTTTATCAGCGTCCAACACCGGCTCCTAGTATGGCCGCTGCATGCGAGGATTGTGGTTCCTGCTTGAGTAGGGGTCTCCCCCTCACAACCATTAACCGAAATTATTACGCCACTCTTCTCAAGTATCAGTTATTTCGAGGGGGCACTGGGAATCCTCAACATAGTCCTTCTCATCACAAGATTCAATGGCTTGAACCCTAAGAGGCCTGCTACGGGGCAGCGGCGGCCCCACTGCTCAAAAGGAAAAATACAATGATAATAATGTATCGTTACTATAATTGTTTTTGCCCTATCACAGTCAGGGGCGGGCGGGGCTGGGCAGCGCAGGAGGAGGAGTGGTTTGCACTCCCTAAGTGCTCATGACTGTTTCTCCCGCCCTCTTGGGCCGGCCCAGCAGTCCTGTGCACTTTGCATCCTCCCCACTAGGCTGCATTACACAGCCTGGTCAGGAACATGCAGAGCCTCCCAGTCCCTGTCTGAGCACCAAACCACGGCGCTCAGACCAATCACAATGCTGCATTGTAGCGTTGTGATTGGCTCAGGAGAGCCTGTGTGCCCGGGTGCTTTCTGCTGCCGGCCGGGACTGGAGACCGGAAGATGAAGAGGACAGAGGAGAGGCGGCCGTCTGTCCGTTTCAGGTAAGTCCTTTTTATATTTCCCACCCCCCATCCGGAAGCAGCCGCTACTGTACTGGGGCATGTGCACGATAGGTAAGTGATGAACGATACTGCTCAGCATGAGTCCTGAAAGGAGTCTTCCACACCCCCACGGTGTGAAGAAATGTAAACCCAAACATTGGGCCTCTGGAGACAGATTTTGTAACATTGTTGTGATTAAACGAATGAACAAAGGATGCCTGGGAGCATCTAGGGTCGCTGAGTGCCACACAGGATGTGCGTCACAGGAGCAACTATTCTACTGAATAGTACACTCAACAGCATCTAAAAATCGGATTTCTGTGGCTCTGCGTCAGAAAAAAATCATTTATTATTGGTGAAGAGCATTTTGATTAAAGTCTGCCGTATACGTTAGTTCTTTAATGAGAAACGTTTGCACGTTCTGATGCACTGGGTACCATTTTGCATCAATATTTATGCGTGTTAGATTTTAGAAAAGAATGAAATCAAACACCATGAAATGTGTGGCATGATTTGCATTTAATCACATTATCAGTTAGGCTGAGTGGTATCTGCAGCCTGCCAAACACCCTCCTGCGGCAAGGAAGGGGCCTTGAAGGCCCCCCTGCCCACCCATAGCCTATCCTTCCCCTTGTGACCCTCCCCATCCACTACTACCCATAGGCACCACCTACAACATACTGCCTCCCTGGCATCCCCAGTACCTCTGCCCAGCACCCCTGCCACCTCTTCCCAGGCGTCCTGTTACCTCTACCTGGAACGCCAGGTACCCCTGCCCGACATCCTTGGTACCTGTCTCCAGCACCCCGTTACCGCTCCACAGCACCCCTGGTACCTCTCCCCATGACCCCCATACCACTGCCCAGTATCCCTGGTACCTGTCCCCAGCACCCCAGTACCTCTCACCAGCACCCCCTGTACCTCTCCCCCAGCACCCCCGGTCACTCTCCCAGGCACCACTGTTACCTCCTTCTGGCACCCCCGGTACCCCTGCCCGGCATCCCTGCTCTATTCCGCTTGACTGCAAGATGTGGGTGTGCGCGTGCACACTGTGTTGAGGGTCCCCACACTGTGTTGAGGGTCTGCACACTGTGTTTGAGGGTCTGCACACTGTGTTTGAGGGCCTGCACACTGTTTGAGGGTCTTCACACTGTGTTTGAGGGCCTGCACTCTGTTTGAGGGTCTGCACACTGTGTTGAGGGTCTGCACACTGTGTTTGAGGGTCTGCACACTGTGTTTGAGGGCCTGCACACTGTGTTTGAGGGTCTGCACACTGTGTTTGAGGGTCTGAACACTGTGTTTGAGGGTCTGCACACTGTGTTTGAGGGTCAGCACACTCTGTTTGAGGGTCCGCACACTGTGTTTGAGGGTCCGCACACTGTGTTTCAGGGTCCGCACACTGTGTTTGAGGGTCCGCACACTGTGTTTCAGGGTCCGCACACTGTGTTTGAGGGCCTGCACACTGTGTTGAGGGTCTGCACACTGTGTTTGAGGGTCTGCACACTGTGTTTGAGGGTATGCACACTGTGTTTGAGGGTCAGCACACTGTGTTTGAGCATCTGAACACTGTGTTTGAGGGTCTGCACACTGTGTTTGAGGGTCTGCACACTGTGTTTGAGGGTCCGCGCACTGTGTTTGAGAGTCTGCACACTGTGTTTGAGGGTCTGCGCACTGTGTTTGAGGGTCAGCACACTGTGTTTGAGGGTCAGCACACTGTGTTTGAGGGCCTGCACACTGTGTTTGAGGGTCTGCACACTGTGTTTGAGGGTCTGCACACTGTGTTTGAGGGTCTACACACTGTGTTTGATGGTCTGCACCCTGTGTTTCAGGGTCTGCACACTGTGTTTGAGGGTCTGCACCCTGGGTTTCAAGGTCTGCACACTGTTTGAGGGTGTGTTTGAGGGTCTGCACACTGTGTTTGAGGGTCCGCACACTGTGTTTGAGGGTCTGCACCCTGTGTTTCAGGGTCTGCACACTGTGTTTGAGGGTCTGCACACTGTGTTTCAGGGTCCGCACACTGTGTTTCAGGGTCCGCACACTGTGTTTCAGGGTCCGCACACTGTGTTTCAGGGTCCGCACACTGTGTTTGAGGGTCCGCACACTGTGTTTGAGGGCCTGCACACTGTGTTGAGGGTCTGCACACTGTGTTTGAGGGTCTGCACACTGTGTTTGAGGGTCTGCACACTGTGTTTGAGGGTCAGCACACTGTGTTTGAGGGTCTGAACACTGTGTTTGAGGGTCTGCACACTGTGTTTGAGGGTCAGCACACTCTGTTTGAGGGTCTGCACACTGTGTTTCAGGGTCCGCACACTGTGTTTCAGGGTCCGCACACTGTGTTTAAGGGTCCGCACACTGTGTTTCAGGGTCCGCACACTGTGTTTCAGGGTCCGCACACTGTGTTTGAGGGCCTGCACACTGTGTTGAGGGTCTGCACACTGTGTTTGAGGGTCTGCACACTGTGTTTGAGGGTATGCACACTGTGTTTGAGGGTCAGCACACTGTGTTTGAGCATCTGAACACTGTGTTTGAGGGTCTGCACACTGTGTTTGAGGGTCTGCACACTGTGTTTGAGGGCCTGCACACTGTGTTTGAGGGTCCGCGCACTGTGTTTGAGAGTCTGCACACTGTGTTTGAGGGTCTGCGCACTGTGTTTTAGGGTCAGCACACTGTGTTTGAGGGTCAGCACACTGTGTTTGAGGGTCTGCACACTGTGTTTGAGGGCCTGCACACTGTGTTTGAGGGCCTGCACACTGTGTTTGAGGGTCTGCACACTGTGTTTGAGGGTCTACACACTGTGTTTGATGGTCTGCACCCTGTGTTTCAGGGTCTGCACACTGTGTTTGAGGGTCTGCACCCTGGGTTTCAAGGTCTGCACACTGTGTTTGAGGGTGTGTTTGAGGGTCTGCACACTGTGTTTGAGGGTCTGCACACTGTGTTTGAGGGTCCGCACACTGTGTTTGAAGGTCTGCACCCTGTGTTTCAGGGTCTGCACACTGTGTTTCAGGGTCCGCACACTGTGTTTCAGGGTCCGCACACTGTGTTTCAGGGTCCGCACACTGTGTTTGAGGGTCCGCACACTGTGTTTGAGGACCTGCACACTGTGTTGAGGGTCTGCACACTGTGTTTGAGGGTCAGCCGACTGTGTTTGAGGGTCTGAACACTGTGTTTGAGGGTCTGCACACTGTGTTTGAGGGTCTGCATACTGTGTTTGAGGGCCTGCACACTGTGTTTGAGGGTCCGCGCACTGTGTTGAGGGTCTGCACACTGTGTTTGAGGGTCTGCACCCTGTGTTTCACGGTCTGCACACTGTGTTTCAGGGTCTGCACACTGTGTTTGAGGGCCTGCACACTGTGTTTGAGGGTCTGCACACTGTGTTTGAGGGTCTACACACTGTGTTTGAGGGCCTGCACACTGTTTGAGGGTCTGTACACTGTGTTGAGGGTCTGCACACTGTGTTGAGGGTCTGCACACTGTGTTTGAGGGTCTGCACCCTGTGTTTCAGGGTCTGCACACTGTGTTTGAGGGTCTGCACCCTGGGTTTCAAGGTCTGCACACTGTGTTTGAGGGTGTGTTTGAGGGTCTGCACACTGTGTTTGAGGGTCCAGTTTGAGGGTCTGCACACTGTGTTTGAGGGTCCGCACCCTGTGTTTGAAAGTCTGCACACTGTGTTTGAGGGTCCGCACACTGTGTTTGAGGGTCCTCACACTGTGTTTGAGGGTCTGCACCCCGTGTTTGAGGGTCTGCACCCTGTGTTTGAGGGTCTGCACCCTGTGTTTGAGGGTCCGCACACTGTGTTTGAGGGTCTGCACCCTGTGTTTGAGGGTCCGCACCCTGTGTTTGAGGGTCCGCACCCTGTGTTTGAAGGTCTGCACACTGTGTTTCAGGGTCTGCACACTGTGTTTCAGGGTCTGCACACTGTGTTTGAGGGCCTGCACACTGTGTTTGAGGGCCTGCACACTGTGTTGAGGGTCTGCACACTGTTGAGGGTCTGCACACTGTGTTTGAGGGTCTGCACCCTGTGTTTCAGGATCTGCACACTGTGTTTGAGGGCCTGCACACTGTGTTTCAGGGTCTGCACACTGTGTTGAGGGTCTGCACACTGTGTTGAGGGTCTGTACACTCTGTTTGAGGGTCTGCACCCTGTGTTTGAGGGTCTGCACACTGTGTTTCAGGGTCTGCACACTGTGTTTGAGGGTCTGCACACTGTGTTTGAGGGCCTGCACACTGTTTGAGGGCCTGCACACTGTGTTGAGGGTCTGCACACTGTTGAGGGTCTGCACACTGTGTTTGAGGGTCTGCACACTGTGTTTGAGGGCCTGCACACTGTGTTTCAGGGTCTGCACACTGTGTTGAGGGTCTGCACACTGTGTTTGAGGGTCTGCACCCTGTGTTTGAGGGTCTGCACACTGTTTTTCAGGGTCTGCACACTGTTTTTCAGGGTCTGCACACTGTGTTTGAGGGCCTGCACACTGTGTTTGAGGGCCTGCACACTGTGTTGAGGGTCTGCACACTGTTGAGGGTCTGCACCCTGTGTTTCAGGGTCTGCACACTGTGTTTGAGGGCCTGCACACTGTGTTTCAGGGTCTGCACACTGTGTTTCAGGGTCTACACACTGGGCCTGATTCACAGAACTAACTTACGTCAAAAACGTAAAGTTAGTACTTTTTGGTATTCACAGAATACACTTACTCATTTTGGTATTCACAGAATGAACTTACTCATTTCGGTATTCACAGAAGTTAGTAGTCCTAACTTTAGGACTCCTAAATGCCTTCTGTGAATACCGAAAGTCTTAAAGTTAGGATTTTTCTCAGTTTAGGAGTAGTAAAGTCCTAACTTTACGACTTTTGGTATTCACAGAAGGCATTTAGGAGTCCTAAAGTTAGGACTACTAACTTCTGTAAATACCGAAATGAGTAAGTGTATTCTGTGAATACCAAAAAGTACTAACTTTACGTTTTTGACGTAAGTTAGTTCTGTGAATCAGGCCCACTGTGTTTGAGGGTCTGCACACTGTGTTGAGGGTCTGCACACTGTGTTGAGGGTCTGCACACTGTGTTTGAGGGTCTGCACCCTGTGTTTCAGGGTCTGCACACTGTGTTTGAGGGTCTGCACACTGTGTTTCAGGGTGTGTTTGAGGGTCTGCACACTGTGTTTGAGGGTCCGGTTTGAGGGTCTGCACACTGTGTTTGAGGGTCTGCACACTGTGTTTGAGGGTCCGCACCCTGTGTTTGAGGGTCTGCACACTGTGTTGAGGGTCTGCACACTGTGTTTGAGGGTCTGCACCCTGGGTTTCAAGGTCTGCACACTGTGTTTCAGGGTCTGCACACTGTGTTTCAGGGTGTGTTTGAGGGTCTGCACACTGTGTTTGAGGGTCCGGTTTGAGGGTCTGCACACTGTGTTTGAGGGTCTGCACACTGTGTTTGAGGGTCCGCACCCTGTGTTTGAGGGTCCGCACCCTGTGTTTGAGGGTCCGCACACTGTGTTTGAGGGTCTGCACCCTGGGTTTCAAGGTCTGCACACTGTGTTTGAGGGTCCGCACACTGTGTTTGAGGGTCTGCACCCCGTGTTTGAGTGCCTGCACCCTGTGTTTGAGGGTCTGCACCCTGTGTTTGAGGGTCTGCATACTGTGTTGAGGGTCTGCACCCTGTGTTTGAGGGTCTGCACCCTGCGTTTGAGGGTCCGCACCCTGTGTTTGAGGGTCCGCACACTGTGTTTGAGGGTCTGCACCCTGTGTTTGAGGGTCCGCGCACTTTGTTTGAGGGTCTGCGCACTGTGTTTGAGGGTCTACACACTGTGTTTGAGGGTCTGCACCCTGTGTTTGAGGGTCTGCACCCTGTGTTTGAGGGTCTGTACCCTGTGTTTGAGGGTCCGTACCCTGTGTTTGAGGGTCCGCACAGTGTTAAAGTCCTATCACAGCGCAGCGCCTCATTTCACAAGAGTATGTTGCAGAAGGTTGGATGCTTTAAGCGCATAGAGTAAAGTTCTATGTGTAACTTGCACTATAGCAAAAATATGTCCCACTGGCATGGGAAATGGGATGTGGTGCTCTTTTATTAAACATAAGAAATATTAGGGTTACAAAGAGGTAATGAATGTTTAACAAAGCTTAGCAGTAAATATGTGTGCAGCCACGTGCCGCATACCTCATACAATGTAAAGGACCATATAAGCGCCGCTTCCAAGCACTATTGACATAGATGAGTTACAGATGGATGTTCAATCAGCCCTGTTCCTAAACGCCTCTGTACTTGCTGCAGAAATGTGTCTGCATCCGCTGGAGAAGGGTTGCAGGCGCTACATGCGCAGCTTCTGTTGCGATACAACCATACTGTGTATTTACACAACCCTAGCTCACAAACACAACTTTTCTCCTTTGAGAAAGCTGCTGTAACTTGCCCTTAAACTCTGACGTAACTTGTGGAGCTCTAGGGGCGTCATGTGTAATACTGTGGGTGTCCTGGGCAACCACTGGCACAGCTGGATTGGGGCCGAGTCTCTTAACAAAAGCCCTTGAACCCCTGGACTCTGCGAAGAGGAAGAGGGCAATCGGAGGTGGACTGTGGTGACCCCTGTGGTGTGACTCAAAGCCCCCGAAACAGCCACTGATCCAATCGATTATGGAGACACAATACCTGAGCATTTATGGCAACCTGTGTGGGGCCCATAAATGTCACTCGATCCCCCCAAACTATTAGAATTCATCACACGACCCCCAATACTGTGCCTTCGAGTGAGCCATGTGGGTTTGTGGGGTGCACACTGACGTCCAGGGTGCAGGTTGTTCCCAAACTGCATAGTCCGAAAGAGAGACCTTTTCTGCCGAATGACGCCGCAGGAACAGGAGTGGACTTTCAAATCACTGCGCCTAGATAGGACCGACTTCCCCAACCTGGCATTACCTGGGTAAGGTGTGAACCCCTCAATTAGTGGTGTTAAATGGGCAAATATTCCAGAAGAGTCTGGGCCCAGGGCGCGGGATATCTGTTGACACGTAGGGCTTGCCCCAGAAGTGGGCTTGGTCATTCGGCACTTTTGGCTTTGGAAGGTGATGTGGGAGCCCCCTACTTGCCAGAATGGCATACTTAGTACTTGCATGGGGCACTTAATGCCTGCATGGGGGGTTGCACCCCAAAAAACAGGTGATGTAGCTGTGTTTCAAAAATTAATGCTTTGCCTAAATGAAAACATGGACTTTGGCTAAATCTATTAGATTTTAGCCCTCAGACTACCTCTTAATGTGACGTTTCATTGCGTCATGTGTGTAAACTCACATTTTTATGTCTGAGTAGAATAAAGTTTGAACGTGCTTCATGGGCACGGACACTGACTTTCACACACTGTTCTGAATAACATTTGTATTAAATCGAGGTTCCACTATCTGTCGTGGCCGAATCACACACGATGTAACAATATTTGTTCCCGCACGGGTGGTGAAGCGCCATGTTGTAGGGTTAAGAGAGACTCTAAATGTATTCTGCAACTGTGCACCCAAGTCCGTACAGAGATCACACCCCTTCCGGCCCATGAGTCTCGCAGAGAACATAGCGCATTGCCACTGGATCACCATCGTCTGATTTTCACCAGTGTGGGAAGGCTCGCTTCGTGCTTGGATCACTATTACTTTGACGGGGTATATGTTGCTGGCGTGTTTACCTGCATGGGTCCTACCCACGCGGGTCAACTTCAATCCCTAAGTCCGCAATGTCATGACGTCAGCTTAATGACGTTAAAGACAATCAAGGGGACGATCTAACTACACCTCCCATCATCCGGCCATTCATGTCGGTGCGATGACCACTTCATGATATACACCCTTAATTGAGAGATTCTCTTTCAGCACCAACTACCTCGAATGTAATCCACAGAGGAGTATGCTTCTAACTATGAGATCCTTCAGGTGTCTAGGTAAATCCATCTTTATCCACCAACCAGGCAATGACAGAAAGACCCTCCCTGCACCATTGTAATAACATAACGTGTATTTGTAAAGTGCACGTTCATCCAGAAGGGCATCTTGCAGCTGAATAACAGATGTTTATTGTTACCCAATTCAATGGTACTCATTTTATTGACCTCAGAAGGATGAAAGGCTGAGTGGGTCAGCCGGGATTTGAACCTGTAACCATGAGTTTGAACACAGGCCCATACAGTGGATGCATTAGTCTACTAAGCCACCAGCCCCCTCCTAAAATGTACTGTCAGTCATTTCCTGTGTACAAGCCATGCCTGCATTGCAAGGTGGTACTTTGGCTGACTTCTGCATGCCTGCGGTGTTTATTGTATGCACTCATTGCTCACCTGCATGGGCGTGCTCTCTGCGGACATGGAGGTGAAGCCCACAATGTCGCTGAAGTAGATGGTGACGCTGTCGAAGGCCTCGGCCTGGACGGTTTCTCCGCGTTTCAGCTGCTCAGCTACAGAGCTGTTGAGAAGGAAGGGACAGGGCATGAGGATGGCGACAAGGGGCAATGCTTCCCAGCACGAGGAGCCCAACCAGGAACTCTGCCTTGCAGAAGAAGATGCGCACCTTTGTGACCACAAGCCCTCTCGGAATCACTTTCGTCCATTTATGTAAAGTCACGGCAAGAGGCAAGCATCACAAGTCAGGGCAGGAGGCGAGCATCATAAGTCAGGGCATGAGGCAAGCATCACAAGTCAGAGGAGGAGGCGAGCATCACAAGTCAGAGGAGGAGGCAAGCATCACACACTCCGAGGAGGAGGCGAGCATCACAAGTCAGAGGAGGAGGCGAGCATCACAAGTCAGAGGAGGAGGCAAGCATCACAAGTCAGGGCAGGAGGCGAGCATCATAAGTCAGGGCATGAGGCAAGCATCACAAGTCAGAGGAGGAGGCGAGCATCACAAGTCAGAGGAGGAGGCAAGCATCACACACTCCGAGGAGGAGGCGAGCATCACAAGTCAGAGGAGGAGGCGAGCATCACAAGTCAGAGGAGGAGGCAAGCATCACACACTCCGAGGAGGAGGCGAGCATCACAAGTCAGGGCAGGAGGCGAGCATCATAAGTCAGAGGGGGAGGCGAGCATCACAAGTCAGAGAAGGAGGCAAGCATCACAAGTCAGAGGAGGAGCTAAGCATCACAAGTCAGGGCAGGAGGCAATAATCACAAGTCAGGGCAGGAGGCGAGCATCACAAGTCAGGGCAGGAGGCGAGCATCATAAGTCAGGGCATGAGGCAAGCATCACAAGTCAGGGCAGGAGGCGAGCATCATAAGTCAGGGCATGAGGCAAGCATCACAAGTCAGAGGAGGAGGCGAGCATCACAAGTCAGAGGAGGAGGCAAGCATCACAAGTCAGAGGAGGAGGCAAGCATTACAAGTCAGAGGAGGAGCTAAGCATCACAAATCAGGGCAGGAGGCAAGCATCACAAGTCAGGGCAGGAGGCAAACATCACAAGACAGGGCAGGAGGTGAGCATCATAAGTCAGGGCAGGAGGCAAGCATCACAAGTCAGAGGAGGAGGCAAGCATCACAAGTCAGAGGAGGAGGCAAGCATCACAAGTCAGGGAAGGAGGCGAGCATCACAAGTCAGAGGTGGAGGCAAGTATCACAAGTCAGAGGAGGAGGCAAGCATCACAAGTCAGAGGAGGAGGCGAGCATCATAAGTCAGGGCAGGAGGCGAGCATCACAAGTCAGAGGAGAAGGCAAGCATCACAAGTCAGGGCAGGAGGCAAGCATCACAAGTCAGAGGAGGAGGCAAGCATCACAAGTCAGGGAAGGAGGCGAGCATCACAAGTCAGAGGAGGAGGCAAGCATCACAAGTCAGAGGAGCAGCCAAGCATCACAAATCAGGGCAGGAGGCAAGCATCACAAGTCAGGGCAGGAGGCAAGCATCACAAGTCAGAGGAGGAGGCAAGCATCACACACTCCGAGGAGGAGGCGAGCATCACAAGTCAGAGGAGGAGGCAAGCATCACAAGTCAGAGGAGGAGGCAAGCATCACACACTCCGAGGAGGAGGCGAGCATCACAAGTCAGAGGAGGAGGCAAGCATCACAAGTCAGACGAGGAGGAGGCAAGAATCACAAGTCAGAGGAGGAGGCAAGCATCACAAGTCAGGGCAGGAGGCGAGCATCACAAGTCAGAGGAGAAGGCAAGCATCACAAGTCAGGGCAGGAGGCGAGCATCATAAGTCAGAGGAGGAGGCAAGCATCACAAGTCAGGGCAGGAGTCGAGCATCATGTCAGAGGAGGAGGCGAGCATCACAAGTCAGAGGAGGAGGCAAGCCACACAAGTCAGAAGAGGAGGCAAGCATCACAAGTCAGGGCAGGAGGCGAGCATCATAACTCAGAGGAGGAGGCGAGCATCACAAGTCAGAGAAGGAGGCGAGCATCACAAGTCAGAGGAGGAGCTAAGCATCACAAATCAGGGCAGGAGGAAAGCATCACAAGTCAGGGCAGGAGGCAAGCATCACAAGTCAGGGCAGGAGGCGAGCATCATAAGTCAGGGCAAGAGGCAAACATCACAAGTCAGAGGAGGAGGCAAGCATCACAAGTCAGAGGAGGAGGCAAGCATCACAAGTCAGGGAAGGAGGCGAGCATCACAAGTCAGAGGAGGAGGCAAGCATCACAAGTCAGAGGAGCAGCCAAGCATCACAAATCAGGGCAGGAGGCAAGCATCACAAGTCAGGGCAGGAGGCAAGCATCACAAGTCAGAGGAGGAGGCAAGCATCACACACTCCGAGGAGGAGGCGAGCATCACAAGTCAGAGGAGGAGGCAAGCATCACAAGTCAGAGGAGGAGGCAAGCATCACACACTCCGAGGAGGAGGCGAGCATCACAAGTCAGAGGAGGAGGCAAGCATCACAAGTCAGACGAGGAGGAGGCAAGAATCACAAGTCAGAGGAGGAGGAGGAAAGAATCACAAGTCAGAGGGAGGAGGCAAGCATCACACGCTGCGAGGAGGAGGCAAGCATCACAAGTCAGGGCAGGAGGCACGAATCACAAGTCAGAGGAGGAGGCAAGCATCACAAGTCAGGGCAGGAGGCGAGCATCATAAGTCAGAGGAAGAGGCAAGCATCACAAGTCAGAGGAGGAGGCAAGCAACACAAGTCAGGCAGGAGGCGAGAATCATAAGTCAGAGGAGGAGGCGAGCATCACAAGTCAGAGGAGGAGGTAAGCATCACAAGTCAGAGGAGGAGACAAGCATCACAAGTCAGGGCAGGAGGCAAGCATCACAAGTCAGAGGAGGAGGCAAGCATCACACACTCCGAGGAGGAGGCAAGCATCACAAGTCAGAGGAGGAGGCAAGAATCACAAGTCAGAGGAGGAGGCAAGAATCACAAGTCAGAGGAGGAGGCAAGCATCACAAGTCAGGGCAGGAGGCGAGCATCATAAGTCAGGGCCGGAGGCGAGCATCATAAGCCAGGGCAGGAGGCGAGCATCACAAGTCAGAGGAGGAGGCAAGCATCACAAGACAGAGGAGGAGGCAAGCATCACAAGTCAGGGCAGGAGGCGAGCATCATAAGTCAGGGCAGGAGGCAAGCATCACAAGTCAGAGGAGGAGGCAAGCATCACAAGTCAGGGCAGGAGGCAAGCATCACAAGTCAGGGCAGGAGGTAAGCATCACAAGTCAGAGGAGGAGGCAAGAATCACAAGTCAGAGGAGGCAAGCATCACAAGTCAGGGCAGGAGGCGAGCATCACACGTCAGAGGAGGAGCCAAGCATCACAAGTTAAAGGAGGAGGCAAGCATCACAAGTCAGAGGAGGAGGCAAGCATCACAAGTCAGGGCAGGAGGCAAGAATCACAAGTCAGAGGAGGAGGAGGCGAGCATCACAAGTCAGAGGAGAAGGCAAGCATCACACACTCCAAGGAGGAGGCAAGCATCACACACTCCGAGGAGGAGGTAAGCATCAAAAGTCAGGGCAGGAGGTAAGCATCACAAGTCAGAGGAGGAGGCAAGAATCACAAGTCAGAGGAGGAGGCAAGCATCACAAGTCAGAGGAGGAGGCGAGCATCACAAGTCAGAGGAGGAGGAGGCAATAATCACAAGTCAGAGGAGGAGGCAAGAATCACAAGTCAGAGGAGGAGGCAAGCATCACAAGTCAGAGGAGGAGGCAAGAATCACAAGTCAGGGCAGGAGGCAAGCATCACAAGTCAGAGGAGGAGGCAAGCATCACACACTCCGAGGAGGAGGCAAGCATCACACACTCCGAGGAGGAGGCAAGCACCACATGTCAGCGGAGGAAGCAAGCATCACAAGACAGAGGAGGAGGCAAGCATCACACACTCCGAGGAGGAGGCAAGCATCACACGTCAGCGGAGGAGGCAAGCACACAAGTCAAGGCAGGAGGCAAGAATCACAAGTCAGAGGAGGAGGCATACAAGTCAGAGGAGGAGGCAAGAATCACAAGTCAGAGGAGGAGGCAAACATCACTAGTCAGAGGAGGAGGCAAGAATCACAAGTCAGAGGAGCAGGAGGCAAGAATCACAAGTCAGAGGAGGAGGCAAGCATCACACACTGCGAGGAGGAGGCAAGAATCACAAGTCAGAGGAGGAGGCAAGAATCACAAGTCAGAGGAGGAGGCAAGAATCACAAGTCAGAGGAGGAGGCAAGCATCACACACTACGAGGAGGAGGAGGCAAGAATCACAAGTCAGAGGAGGAGGCAAGCATCACACACTGCGAGGAGGAGGCAGGCATCACAAGTCAGGGCAGGAGGCAAGTACAGCATCACAGGTCAGAGGTGAAGGCAAGCATCACACGTCAGATGAGGAGGCAAGCATCACACGTCAGAGGAGGAGGCAAGCATCACACGTCAGAGGAGGAGGCAAGCATCACTAGTCAGAGGAGGAGGCAAGAATCACAAGTCAGGGCAGGAGGCAAGTACAGCATCACAGATCAGAGGTGAAGGCAAGCATCACACGTCAGAGGAGGAGGCAAGCATCACACGTCAGATGAGGAGGCAAGCATCACACGTCAGAGGAGGAGGCAAGCATTACACGTCAGAGGAGGAGGCAAGCATCACAAGTCAGAGGAGCAGCCAAGCATCACAAATCAGGGCAGGAGGCAAGCATCACAAGTCAGGGCAGGAGGCAAGCATCACAAGTCAGAGGAGGAGGCAAGCATCACACACTCCGAGGAGGAGGCGAGCATCACAAGTCAGAGGAGGAGGCAAGCATCACAAGTCAGAGGAGGAGGCAAGCATCACACACTCCGAGGAGGAGGCGAGCATCACAAGTCAGAGGAGGAGGCAAGCATCACAAGTCAGACGAGGAGGAGGCAAGAATCACAAGTCAGAGGAGGAGGCAAGCATCACAAGTCAGGGCAGGAGGCGAGCATCACAAGTCAGAGGAGAAGGCAAGCATCACAAGTCAGGGCAGGAGGCGAGCATCATAAGTCAGAGGAGGAGGCAAGCATCACAAGTCAGGGCAGGAGTCGAGCATCATGTCAGAGGAGGAGGCGAGCATCACAAGTCAGAGGAGGAGGCAAGCCACACAAGTCAGAAGAGGAGGCAAGCATCACAAGTCAGGGCAGGAGGTGAGCATCATAACTCAGAGGAGGAGGCGAGCATCACAAGTCAGAGAAGGAGGCGAGCATCACAAGTCAGAGGAGGAGCTAAGCATCACAAATCAGGGCAGGAGGAAAGCATCACAAGTCAGGGCAGGAGGCAAGCATCACAAGTCAGGGCAGGAGGCGAGCATCATAAGTCAGGGCAAGAGGCAAACATCACAAGTCAGAGGAGGAGGCAAGCATCACAAGTCAGAGGAGGAGGCAAGCATCACAAGTCAGGGAAGGAGGCGAGCATCACAAGTCAGAGGAGGAGGCAAGCATCACAAGTCAGAGGAGCAGCCAAGCATCACAAATCAGGGCAGGAGGCAAGCATCACAAGTCAGGGCAGGAGGCAAGCATCACAAGTCAGAGGAGGAGGCAAGCATCACACACTCCGAGGAGGAGGCGAGCATCACAAGTCAGAGGAGGAGGCAAGCATCACAAGTCAGACGAGGAGGAGGCAAGAATCACAAGTCAGAGGAGGAGGAGGAAAGAATCACAAGTCAGAGGAGGAGGCAAGCATCACACGCTGCGAGGAGGAGGCAAGCATCACAAGTCAGGGCAGGAGGCACGAATCACAAGTCAGAGGAGGAGGCAAGCATCACAAGTCAGGGCAGGAGGCGAGCATCATAAGTCAGAGGAAGAGGCAAGCATCACAAGTCAGAGGAGGAGGCAAGCAACACAAGTCAGGCAGGAGGCGAGCATCACAGTCACTGCTTCCTATGGTACAATCTCTAAGTCCTTCACTCCTTCACCCCATCCAGACTATGGAGCTCATCTGTATCAGAATAAAGCAGCAGAAGCATGAGCTACTCTCTGAACCCCAGATGGACGGGTAGGGCAGAGTTAAGGGCTGCCCATTGATGGGCTGCAGAAAGTACGGGGCGCAGTGTGACCCCAGAGACGGAAAGGGACAGGGCTGCTTATAATCTGAGACTAGAGATGGACTGGGAGTTACATGTCACATTCTGAGCCCATAAATGGATAGAACAAGTGTAGTCACCCTTTGACCCCAGGGACAGGGAGATCTGGAGGTGGAACTCTGACCCCACAAAGAATCACAGCTCAAGTGGAGGTTCCATTGGTTAGAAACTCTCGAATATTGATATATATGGAGGTTGTTCTTACTGTTTTAGCCCTGATTGGGTGGACGTTCTACAGAGGAACCAATAAGGACTCTGTTATCACTTGTTGATATACATGGAGGTTGCTCTTACAGTTTTAAGCCCTGATTGGCTGGACACTCTACACAGCACCCAGTGATGACCCTTTTCTCACTTGTTGATATATATGGAGGTTGCTCTTACTGTTCAGCCCTGATTGGCTGGACGCCCTACACAACAACCAATAACGACCCTGTCATCACTTGTCGATATATATGGAGGGTGCTCTTACTGTTTTAAGCCCTGATTGGCTGGACGCTCTACACAGCACCCAGTGATGACCCTGTCATTACTTGTCGATATATATGGAGGTTGTTCTTACTGTTTCAGCCCTGATTGGCTGGACGCTCTACACAGCACTCAGTGATGACCCTGTTCTCACTTGTTGATATATATGGAGGTTGCTCTTACTGTTTTATGCCGTGATTGGCTGGACGCTCTACACAGCACCCAATGATGACTCCACTCTCCCCTGGTGCAGGGTTAGACAGGATGGATGCTCTTACTGAGTTGGTGTGATGCCCTGCGCCCAGCACCCAGATACCCCGCTAGGCCGTAGTAGTGCACAGTTGGACAGACAGGTGCTCTTACTGTGGGAGGATCTGGTACAGCAGGTTCTCAGCCTTCCTTTTCTCCTCAAGGTACGCCTGAGTCCTCTCCTCCACCAGCTTCTCGAGGTTGTTGGCGTACTGCTCCATGCGGGACAGGAGGTTGTCCAGGATGCTGCTGCTGGCCTCTCTGCAGGGAAAGAAAGACATTGTGATAATGGGGTGCTGCACCCTCACAGGAAGAGGCCTCCTCGATACCGGATACAGCAGGTCATTGATGCCCGCAGAACTGCCCCGGATTATTAATGTCACCTCTAGACCTCAACAAGGCATACGCTTGCATGGGTTTCTTCTGGGTATGGGAAGTAGTACTACAGGGGTACTCTGTTACTCATTCTGATACGCCTTTGCCCAACTCCTGATTAGTAAAAGTGCTACGAGGGCACACTCCTGTCTATTTGTGCGAATTGCAAATGATATTCTCAGAACACTCCCATCTTACTTCCATTTTAGCTGTATCGGGGTCAGTTCACAAAAGCATGTAACAGAACAGAAGAGAACTACAGGGGCACTCCCTGATGCACCTTTTCGACAAAATGACTCTATGAACAGGACCCTACATTCCTGCACCATGCTCATCTCTGCCTCAAGCCATGGAGGGCACACTGCCATAATTTCAATAATCCATCACTGCTGAAGGATCGCTGATCTGTCTTTGTCCATCAGGAGCCGTGGCCTGCAGAGGTGGGCGTAATACTAGGTGTGACATTCAGAGCTGCACAAAATACAGCGGATGTGACCTGCAGAGATGGACATGACCCTTCAGGTGTGACCTGCAGAGATGGACATGACACTCCTGGTGTGACCTGCAGAGATGGACATAACACTCCAGGTGTGACCTGCAGAGATGGACATGACACTCCTGGTGTGACTTGCAGAGATGGACATGACACTCCAGGTGTGACCTGCAGAGATGGACATGACACACCTGGTGTGACCTGCAGAGATGGACATGACACTCCAGGTGTGACCTGCAGAGATGGACATAACCCTCCAGGTGTGACCAGCAGAGATGGACATAACACTCCAGGTGTGACCAGCAGAGATGGACATAACACTCCAGGTGTGACCTGCAGAGATGGACATAAAACTCCAGGTGTGACCTGCGGAAATGGACATAACACTCAAGGTGTGACCTGCAGAGATGGACATAACACTACAGGAGTGATCTGCAGAGATGGACATAACACCCCAGGTGTGACCTGCAGAGATGGACATAACCCTCCAGGTGTGACCAGCAGATATGGACATAACATTCCAGGTGTGACCTGCGGAGATGGACATAACCATCCAGGTGTGACCTGCGGAGATAGACATAACACTCCAGGTGTGACCTGTGGGGATGGACATAACACTCCAGGTATGATGTGCGGAGATGGACATAGCACTCCAGGTGTGACCAGCGGATATGGACATAACACTCCAGGTGTGACCTGCGGAGATGGACATAACACTCAAGGTGTGACCTGAGGAGATGTATATAACACTCCAGGAGTGATCTGCAGAGATGGACATAACACTCCGGGTGTGACCTGCGGATATGGACATAACACTCCAGGTGTGACCTGCGGAGATAGACATAACACTCCAGGTGTGACCTGCGGAGATGGACATAACACTCCAGGTGTGACCAGCAGAGATGGACATAACACTCCAGGTGTGACCTGCAGAGATGGACATAACACTCCAGGTGTGACCTGCGGAGATGGACATAACACTCCAGGTGTGACCTGCGGAGATGGACATAACACTCCAGGTGTGACCCGCAGAGATGGACATAATACTCCAGGTGTGTCTTGCAGAGATGGGCATAATACTCCAGGTGTGACCCGCAGAGGTGGACATAACACTCCAGGTGTGACCCGCAGAGATGGACATAACACTCCAGGTGTGACCCGCAGCTATGGACATAATACTCCATGTGTGACCTGCAAAGCTGGACATAACACTCCGGGTGTGACTTGCAGAGATGGGCATAATACTCCAGATGTGACCCGCAAAGCTGGACATAACAATCCAGGTGTGACTTGCAGAGATGTGCATAATACTCCAGATGTGGCCCGCACAGCTGGACATAACACTTAAGGTGTGACCTGCAGAGATGTACATAACACTGCAGGTGTAACCTGTACAGCTGGACATAATACTCCAGGTGTGACCTGCACAGCTGGACATAATACTCCAGGTGTGACCCGCACAGCTGGATATAACACTCCAAGTGTGAAATGCACAGCTGGACATAATACTCCAGGTGTGACCCGCACAGCTAGACATAACACTCCAGGTGTGACCTGCACAGCTGGAAAAATACTCCAGGTGTGACCTGCACAGCTGAACATAACACTCCAGGTGTGACCTCCACAGCTGGACATATTACTCCAGCTGTGACCTGTAGATATGGACGTTAACACTCCAGGGGTGACCAGCAGAGCTAGACATAATACTCCAGGTGTGACCTGCACAGCTGGACATAACACTGCAGGTGTGACCTGCAGAGATGGACATAACAATCCAGCTGTGACCTGCAGAGATGGACATAACACTCCCGGTGTGACCTGCACAGCTGGACATAACACTGCAGGTGTGACCTGCAGAGATGGACATAACACTCCAGGTGTGACCTGCGGAGATGGACATAACACTCCAGGTGTGACCTATAGAGATGGACATAACACTCCAGGTGTGACCTGCGGAGATGGTCATAACACTCCAGGTGTGACCTGCGGAGATGGACATAACACTCCAGGTGTGGCCTGCAGAGATGGACATAACACTCCAGGTGTGACCTGCAGAGATGGACATAACACTCCAGGTGTGACCTGCAGAGATGTACATAACACTCCAGATGTGACTTGCAGAGCTGGACGTAATACTCCAGGTGTGGCCTGCGGAGATGGACACAACACTCCAGGTGTGGCCTGCGGAGATGGACATAACACTCCAGGTGTGACCTACACAGCTGGACATAACACTGCAGGTGTGACCTGCAGAGATGGACATAACACTCCAGGTGTGACCTGCAGAGATGGACATAACACTTCAGGTGTGACATGCAGAGATGGACATAACACTCCAGGTGTGATCTTTCGAGATGGATATAATACTCCAGGAGTGTCCTGCAGAGCTGGACATCATACTCCAGGTGTGGCCTGCAGAGATGGACATAATACTCCAGGAGTGCCTGCAGATATGGACATAACACTCCAGGTGTGACCAGCAGAGCTGGTCATAATACTCCAGGTGTGACCTGTACAGATGGATATAATACTCCAGGTGTGACCTGCAGAGCGGGACATCATACTCCAGGTGTGACCTGCAGATATGGATATAATACTGCAGGTGTGACCTGCAGATATGGATACAATACTCAAGGTGTGTCACGCAGAGCTTCATATAATACTCCAGGTGTGACCTGCAGAGCCGGACATCATACTCAAGGTGTGACCTGCAGATATGGACATAACACTCCAGGTGTGACCAACAGAGCTGGACATAATACTCCAGGTGTGGCCTGCAGAGCTGGACATAACACTCCAGGTGTGACCTGCAGAGATGGACATAACACTCCAGGTGTGACCTGCACAGCTGGACATAACACTGCAGGTGTGACCTGCAGAGATGGACATAATACTCCAGGTGTGACCTACGGAGATGGACATAACACTCCAGGTGTGACCTGTAGAGATGGACAATACACTCCAGGTGTGACCTGTGGAGATGGTCATAACACTCCAGGTGTGACTTGGAGAGCTGGACATAACACTCCAGGTGTGGCCTGCGGAGATGGACATAACACTCCAGGTGTGACCTGCGGAGATGGACATAACACTCCAGGTGTGACCTGTGGAGATGGACATAACACTCCAGGTGTGGCCTGCGGAGATGGACATAACACTCCAGGTGTGACCTGCAGAGATGGACATAACACTCCAGGTGTGATCTGCGGAGATAGACATAACACTCCAGGTGTGACCTGCAGAGATGGACATAATACTCCAGGTGTGGCCTGCAGAGCTGGACATAACACTCCAGGTGTGACCTGCAGAGATGGACATAACACTCCAGGAGTGACCCGCAGAGATGGACATAGCACTCCAGGTGTGACCTGCAGAGATGGACATAACACTCCAGGTGTGACCTGCAGAGATGGACATAACACTTCAGGTGTGACATGCAGAGATGGACATAACACTCCAGGTGTGATTTGTCGAGATGGATATAATACTCCAGGAGTGTCCTGCAGAGCTGGACATCATATTCCAGGTGTGACCTGCAGAGATGGACATAATACTCCAGGAGTGTCCTGCAGAGCTGGACATAATACTCCAGGTGTGACCTGCAGAGCTGGACATAACACTCCAGGTGTGACCTGTAGAGATGGATATAATACTCCAGGTGTGACCTGCAGAGCGGCACATAATACTAAAGGTTTGACATGCAGAGCGGGACATAATACTCCAGCTGTGACCTGCAGATATGGATATAATACTGCAGGTGTGACCTGCAGATATGGATATAATACTCCAGGTGTGACTTGCAAAAATGGGCATAATACTCGAGGTGTGACCCGCAGAGATTCATATAATACTCCAGGTGTGACCTGCAGAGCCGGACATCATACTCAAGGTGTGACCTGCAGATATGGACATAACACTCCAGGTGTGACCAGCAGAGCTGGACATAATACTCCAGTTGTGGCCTGCAGAGCTGGACATAACACTCCAGGTGTGACCTGCAGAGATGGACATAACACTCCAGGTGTGACCTGCACAGCTGGACATAACACTGCAGGTGTGACCTGCAGAGATGGACATAACACTCCAGGTGTGACCTGCGGCGATGGACATAAAACTCCAGGTGTGACCTGCGGAGATGGTCATAACACTCCAGGTGTGACTTGGAGAGCTGGACATAACACTCCAGGTGTGGCCTGCGGAGATGGACATAACACTCCAGGTGTGACCTGCGGAGATGGACATAACACTCCAGGTGTGACCTGCAGAGATGGACATAACACTCCAGGAGTGACCTGCAGAGATGGACATAACACTCCAGGTGTGACCTGCAGAGATGGACATAACATTCCAGGTGTGACCTGCGGAGATGGACATAACCATCCAGGTGTGACCTGCGGAGATAGACATAACACTCCAGGTGTGACCTGCGGGGATGGACATAACACTCCAGGTATGATGTGCGGAGATGGACATAACACTCCAGGTGTGACCTGCGGATATGGACATAACACTCCAGGTGTGACCTGCGGAGATGGACATAACACTCAAGGTGTGACCTGAGGAGATGTATATAACACTCCAGGAGTGATCTGCAGAGATGGACATAACACTCCAGGTGTGACCTGCAGAGATGGACATAACACTCCGGGTGTGACCTGCGGATATGGACATAACACTCCAGGTGTGACCTGCGAAGATAGACATAACACTCCAGGTGTGACCTGCGGAGATGGACATAACACTCCAGGTGTGACCAGCAGAGATGGACATAACACTCCAGGTGTGACCTGCAGAGATGGACATAACACTCCAGGTGTGACCTGCGGAGATGGACATAACACTCCAGGTGTGACCTGCGGAGATGGACATAATACTCCAGGTGTGTCTTGCAGAGATGGGCATAATACTCCAGGTGTGACCCGCAGAGATGGACATAACACTCCAGGTGTGACTCGCAGAGATGGACAAAACACTCTGTAGGAGAGTAGGATCTGCCTCTTATGGTTACCCCCACTTTTTGCTGATGCTTCACTGTATTTTTGACTTTAGTCTGGCTGGGGCCCTGCTATTCAGGTCCCCAGCCTAGCTGCTTCCTCTCTAAATGGATTCCAAGTACCTTAGGTACTTCTCTGATTGGATTCTGGGGTGGCCTTATAAGTCCCTAGTATATGGTATACTATGTACCCAGGGCATAGGTACCCCAGGGGCTACCAGGGGCTGAAGCATGTATTGTGCCACCCCTGGAAGGCCCTCCAAAATGACACCACAGGTCTGCTACTGCAGACTGGGTAAGGTGGTGCATGCACCCCTTACTGTGATATAGGTTACCTATATCACTACATATATACACACATATAAACCTATAAGTCACTCCTATGGCAGGCCTTATCAATCCTGAAGGCAGAGTGCTTGGTTCTTATGTGAGAGGGTGCCCCTGCATGAGCCGAGCCCCTCTGCAGCGTTCGGAGACCCTTCTCTGATGCTGTTTGTAGTGCAGCCTGACCATATACTCTTAAGTGCATTATAACCTCGCGTTAAATGCTAACTTTGGGATGGCTGCACGGAAACATGTCGTGTTTGGTGTCAAACATCTTGGAATACTACCCCCCGCCAGTTCTGGCGGTGGGGGTAGAATTCCACCCTTCTAGAGGAAGAGACATGTACCAACCGGCATACCCGGTATTAACTTTACAGAGCCCTGGCATCACAAAATGGATGCTGCAGCCACAGACACGAGTCTGGCCTCCTGCTGCTGACCGAAACTCCAGCAGGGGAGGCCTGGACAATAGGTTTCCTGTTGCAGGGAGGTGTAACCACCTCCCAGACAGGCTGATGTGTATTGGGGCTGGGTGGGTGCACTCTCAGAGTGCTTTGAAGTCCAGCACTGGGGGCACATTTGGTGTCCCTGTGCATACCCCAGTTCAAACCGGTTCAGGGGCTTCCAGCCCCTGCTCTGGCGCGAAACTGGACAAAGGGAATGGGTGTAACCACCCCTCTTCCCTGACCCTCCCATAGGTGGGTCCCCAGAGTATGTCCAACCCCCTAACTTAGTATAAGTATGGGACCCCAGTCCTTACGACTTTAGATTACCCTGGACGAAACTCTGAAGCCAAATCCTGGACCTTCGATGCTCTACTTGAAGATTAGAGGACTGAAGAATCTCCCTTGGGGTCAAGGAGTGACTCCCCTGCTTGGCAGGCACCTAAGAAGCAATTGTCTGGTCTGCATCGCTGAAGCTCCCGCCGGACGCCGAAGTCTTTGCAACACCAGAGGTGGATTTCCAGACTTCCCCGAGGCTGCCCTGAGTCCCCAGCGAAGATGAGGCCCGTGGCTATCGTGGGTAACGTGGAACCGTGACCCCTGGGCACCAAGAACTTTTGCAAGTGCATCCTCTTCCTGGTCTCCCACGAAGTTGTGCTTTGGGCTCCGAATAGCCCCCGCCTCCAGCACCGAACGCACCGAAGATCACTGGCCTCCACTCCACAAGTGTCCCGTGAGCCAGCTCCAAGTGCGTCCACTCGAGGATCCTTCGCGGTCGCTAGTCCGTTGGCTAGTGGGCCCTCCCGAAGGCAACTCTTCTTCTGCTTGGGCTTCCCTGGTTGTTCCAGACGTGCCCTGACTTACCCTCGCTGGGTGAGTCCCCCAGACCTTGCTGGTCTGCATCACCGTCCTTTCTCTGTTTCCACGTGACTTGCCGTTGCCAAGGCTTGTTGGGTCCAATCCGGTCGCGGACACTGCAGCAATTGACAGACGTCGTGGGACAGCTCGAATCCAGCTCCTGGTCGCCGTCGACGCCTCCTGGACCTCATGGCTGAAGAGTCAAGACAACCGTCAACCTACCTGAAGCACCCGACATCGGTGGGCATCTGCTCATCGCCTTCCTGGTCACTGGCTAGAGACCCAGACTCTGTCCCCTCTGCTTTCAGGTTCTTCAGATCTTCGATCCACTCTTGGATCCACCCGGACACTTTCGACTTGGCCGCCAGCAGCCTGCTGCAGCAGATCACCATTGAAAACGACGACGAAACCCGACGACAGAAGACACCTATGCACCCGGCTTCCCTGGGTGAGGTAACTCGAGTACTCCGGTGCTCCCGTGGGTATTGACTCTAGAACTGCCTAGTTCTAAAGGGATTTGCTCCAAGTCCTCCTCTAAGTGTCCTTTCCTTTTAAAATTCCAACCGCGACTTTCCCCATAGAAGATAACGGTGATTGGCGGCTGTGTTCTCACACTGCACGCGTCCCCCGTGGGTCCCCTGTGTCACTACCTTGGGTGGTTCCTTGTGGTCCAAGCACTTCTACAGGCTCTAGGCCTTGTGTCTAGCTCAGTCGTGGTTCTTATACCACTATTTTAGTATATGGTTTGGTACGCCCCTAGGGCTCAAACGTGTATTTGTGCTATTACTGTTGATATTTGACTTGTAAAGTATGTACTTCGAACTCTAGCCTCATAAAGAGACTAGAGGGGTGTGTTTAAGACTAAATACATATATTTTATATATATACCTGGTGTGGTCCTCTTTCATTTGGTCACTCAAGAGATTATAGACTGGTAAAACAAGCTGCTTTACATTCCTTCAAGACTTAGCCTGAAGGCTGCTCTCCATAGCTACCACTAGGATAGCTTTCAATAAAGGTTGTCTTTAACCTAATTCCAATTTGGGGTTGTTTGGACTGGTGCAAGGTGCCCACTATAATTAGTGGACAGCATATACCAGGCCAACTTCTCACATTGGTGTGCAGCGTGTGGGATTCCAGCTTGCTATTGTTTTACCAGATAATCTCAATTGAATTGATCAACTGAAAACCACTAAGGGTACCTTATGTACATATAAATACAAGCTTAGTATACAGTAAGTTCTACTGAACTTAGAGTTGTGTGTTAAGGGCTAGCACACCCTTTCTACAACTCAAGAGAGTTTAGTAGGCCACACTAGAGTAGGTAGTGCATACACCACACCTCACTAGTAATGACTTCAGGGACAGGAACCAGTAGGTCCCTGCCAGACGCCAGTGGGCTTCTACCCTCCAAATATGACAACCTCCCATTCATGGAATTGAGAGAGTTGTGCAAGGTTAGGAAGCTGAAGACAGGCAAAAGTGCCAACACCCAACGTCTCATGGAGATGCTACCGCTGGATGATCTCAGAAGACCCATAGGGCCTGAAGGGGTAGGCAGAGAGGGTGGGGCAGAAGATGAGGAAGGGGCCAGGGGTGACATCACCCACGACCCCCCCTCTGAAACTGGACAGGAAGGTGATAATGACCTTGACCTGGAAAACCCAGCTATTCCTGTGGAGGAAGAGGAGGATCAGAATGACCTCCCCTTTGTCCCACCAGGAAGAGTTGTGAGTGTGCCTAGAAGGTCTAGATCTCCTTCTCAGGAGTCTAACCACTCTGACACCTCAGTAGGGACCCCTGTTTCCTCTCATAGGAGAGAATCCTCCAATGAGAGGAAAGAGAGACTGCTCAAATATGGAGAAGCTCAGTTGAGACTCAGAAGAGAGCAGTTGGCTATAGACAGGGAGTCCCTAGAGCTTGAAAGGCAAAGAAAAAAGTTGGGACTAGAGTCCCATGGTGGCAGCAACTTCCCTAGTGGTAGGGAAAGGTCTTATGACCATAGAAACCTGAGCAAGATTGTCCCTCCCTACCAGATTGGGGATGACATCCACAAATGGATTTCTGCACTGGAGAGGGCCTGTAAAGTACAGAGGGTCCCTCAGGAGCAGTGGGCAGCAATCTTGTGGCTCTCCTTTTCAGACAAAGGTAGAGACAAGCTCCTCTCTGTTAGAGAAGAGGATGCTGATAATTATCCAGTCTTAAAAAGTGCATTAATTGATGGGTTTGGCCTAACCACCGAACAATACAGGTTAAAGTTCAGAGATACCCAAAAGGCCCAGAATCAAGACTGGGTGGACTTTGTTGATTGTTCTGCTAAGGCTCTGGAAGGTTGGTTAGTGGGCAGTAAGGTATGTGACTTCAAAGGATTGTACAATCTTATCATGAGGGAGCAGATTCTTAATAACTGTCAAAATCAACTGTTGCATCAGTACCTGGTGGACTCTGATCTGACCTCTCCCCAAGAATTGGGAAAGAATGCAGACAAATGGGTCAGAACCAGGGTGAGGCAGAAGGTACAGAACCAAGGTGGTGACCCAAAGAAGCAAGATTCTAAGAACTCTGACAAGGGGGGGGGGAGAAGGGTAAAGACCAGAAGTCTTCACAAGGCCCCCAAAAATCTTCTTCAGGTGGGGATTCACAGTCTAACAAAGGGAAAGGCCAAAAGAAACCATGGTGCAAAGTCTGTAAGCAAAAGACACACTGGACCAGTGATTGCACCAAGGCCAAAGACTCTGTTCCAGCCCCCACCAATGCCCCTAAGGCACCTGTTCCCCCTAGTGCAGTTACAATTGGTGGTGGGCATACACAAGCCAAGGGTTTAGTAGGGTTGACCCTGGGTAAGGAGATGAGCTCTGGCCTAGTCAGAGAACTCACTCAGGCTGTCCTAGTCTGTGATGGAGGCATGGATGTGACCTCCTCTGTGAGTCCCAGTAATCTGGGCAAGTACAGACAACAGCCATTAATAAATGGAAAAGAGGCTTTGGCATTTAGGGACACAGGAGCAAGTGTCACCATGGTGACACAAGACCTTGTGGATCCTGGGCAGATTATACTTGGTGAGATGTACCAAGTGACCAATGCTAGCAATGTCAGAACAGACCATACTCTGGCAGTTGTTAACTGGCCTTAAGAAGGTTGTGGTAAGTGCAGACCTACCAGTTGAATGCTTGCTTGGCAATGAGCTAGAAACTTCAGCTTGGGCAGATGTGGAGCTCAGGACCCATGCAGAAATGCTGGGCATCCCTGCAGATGTGTTTGCTGTGACCAGGTCACAGAGCAAAATGCCTAACACTGAACAGGCCTTGGATCCTGGAACAATGGACCAAGTGCCATCCAAGAGGAGGAGTAGTAGGGTAAAGGCAGTGCCTTCCCCCTTGGCTCAGAAGGAAGATCAGTCTCTTCAGGGAGATGATCTCAGTCCTGAGGAGGGAACTGTCCCAGAGGAGCTTGAGCCTGATCAGGTTGAGTTCTTGGGGACGGGGGCCCTTCCAGGGCAGATCTGAGCCAGGAGCAGCAGAGCTGCCCCTCTCTTGAACCCCTCAGACAGCAAGCTGCTGCTGAGGCTGCTGGGAAAGCTAGTGGTCCCCATAAAGTGTATTGGGATGATGGACTCTTGTACTCAGAGTGTAGAGACCCCAAGCCTGGTGCCACCAGGAGGTTGGTTATACCTCTGAAGTTCAGGGGCTTCCTATTGACCCTAGCCCATGACATTCCTTTAGCAGGTCACCTGGGCCAGAACAAGACTTGGGACAGAATTGTCCCTCACTTTCACTGGCCCCACATGTCTGAAGACACCAAGGAGTTTTGTCGCTCCTGTGTAACCTGCCAGGCCAGTGGCAAGGCAGGTGGCACTACAAAGGCCCCCTGATACCACTACCTGTGGTGGGGGTTCCCTTTGAAAGGGTGGGGATTTACATTGTTGGTCCCATGGATCCCCAAACAGCATCTGGGCACAGGTTTATCCTGGTGGTGGTGGATCATGCCACCAGGTACCCAGAGGCTATTCCCCTTAGGACCACTACAGCACCTGTAGTGGCAAGAGCCCTCCTGGGAATTTTCTCAAGAGTGGGCTTCCTAAGGAGGTTGTATCAGACAGGGATACAAACTTTATGTCTGGATACTTGAAAGCAATGTGGAAGGAGTGTGGAGTGACTTACAAATTCACCACACCCTATCAACCACAATGCAATGGTTTAGTTGAGAGATTCAACAAAACCTTGAAGGGCATGATTAAAGGGCTCCCAGAGAAGCTTAGGCGAAGATGGGACATACTCTTGCCCTGCCTTTTATTTGCATACAGGGAGGTGCCTCAAAAGGGGGTTGGCTACAGCCCTTTTGAACTTTTGTTTGGTCACCCTGTCAGGGGTCCATTGTGCCTGGTGAAGGAAGGATGGCAGTTACCTCTCAAGCCCCCAAAGCAGGACATAGTGGACTATGTACTTGGTCTCCGCTCCAGGATGGCTGAGTACATGAAAAAGGCAACTAAAAACCTTGAGGCTAGCCAGGAACTCCAAAAAGCCTGGCATGACCAAAAGGCTGTACTGACTGTTTACCAGCCAGGGCAGAAGGTGTGGGTGCTGGAGCCAGTGGCCCCAGCAGCTCTCCAAGACAAATGGAGTGGACCCCATACCATTGTTGAACAGAAGGGTGAGGTTACCTATCTAGTAGACCTAGGAACACCCAGGAGTCCCCACAGGGTTCTCCATGTCAACAGATTGAAACCATATGTGGACAGGGCAGACATGGGCTTGCTCATGGCTACTGATGAGGGACAGGAGGAAGAGAGTGACCCACTCCCTGACCTGCTCTCACAGAACCCTGATGATGGGTCAGTGGATGGTGTAGCCTTGGCAGGCAGCCTCACTGCCCAGCAACAAACTGATTGCAGACAGGTGCTCAATCAGTTCAGGCATATATTCTCTCTGACACCAAGTCAGACCACCTGGTGCACTCATGAAATGGACACTGGGGACAGTCTGCCTATTAAAAATAAGATTTATAGGCAACCTGACCATGTCAGGGACTGTATCAGGACAGAAGTCCAGAAGATGTGGGATTTGGGAGTTATTGAACCCTCAGATAGCCCTTGGGCTAGTCCAGTGGTCCTTGTGCCAAAACCTCACACCAGTGGTGGGAAAAGAGAGATGAGGTTTTGTGTGGACTACAGGGGTCTCAATGCAGTCACTAGGACTGATGCCCATCCAATACCCAGGGCAGATGAGCTAATAGACACTTTGGCCTCAGCCAAGTATCTAAGCACATTTGACCTAACAGCTGGCTACTGGCAGATCAGGCTAGCTGAGGATGCAAAGCCAAAAACTGCATTCTCAACCCCTAGTGGGCATTATCAATTTGTGGTAATGCCCTTTGGTTTGAAGAATGCACCTGCTACTTTTCAGAGGTTGGTGAATACAGTCCTTACAGGTCTGGAAGCCTATAGTGCAGCATATCTAGATGATATTGCTGTCTTTAGTTCCACCTGGGAGGATCACCTGGTCCACCTCAGAAATGTTTTGCAGGCCCTGCAGAAAGCAGGCCTCACTATCAAGGCCACCAAGTGCCAGATAGGGCAGAGTCAGGTTGTGTACCTGGGCCACCTTGTGGGTGGAGGCCAGGTTCAACCATTGCAGAGCAAGATCCAGACCATCATGGACTGGACTGCTCCAACTACCCAGACTCAGGTGAGAGCCTTTTTAGGCCTGACTGGGTACTATAGGAGATTTGTCAAGGGGTATGGATCAATAGTGACACCCCTGAATGACTTAACTTCCAAGAAAATGCCCAAAAAGGTTCAGTGGACAGTTAGCTATCAAAAGGCATTTGATGACCTGAAGCAGGCCATGTGCACTGCTCCCATTCTACAGAGTCCTGATTACTCCAAGAAGTTCATTGTCCAAACAGATGCATCTGAATTGGGGGTAGGGGCTGTACTGTCACAATTGAATGATGAAGGTCAGGATCAGCCAGTAGCTTTCATAAGCAGAAGGCTGACCCCTAGAGAGAAACGTTGGTCAGCCATAGAGAGGGAGGCCTTTGCTGTGGTTTGGGCTCTGAAGAAGCTGAGGCCATACTTGTTTGGCACTCACTTCCTTGTTCAAACAGACCACAAGCCCCTCTTATGGCTAAAACAGATGAAGGGTGAAAACCCCAAACTTTTGAGGTGGTCCATTTCCCTACAGGGGATGGACTATACAGTGGAACATAGACCTGGGAGTAACCATGCCAATGCAGATGGACTCTCCAGATATTTCCACTTAGAACATGAAGACTCAACTGGTCAAGGTTAGTTTAATGTCCCTGCGTTTGGGGGGTTGTGTAGGAGAGTAGGATCTGCCTCTTATGGTTACCCCCACATTTTGCTGATGCTTCACTGTATTTTGACTTTAGTCTGGCTGGGGCCCTGCTATTCAGGTCCCCAGCCTAGCTGCTTCCTCTCTAAATGGATTCCAAGTACCTTAGGTACTTCTCTGATTGGATTCTGGGGTGCCCTTATAAGTCCCTAGTATATGGTATACTATGTACCCAGGGCATAGGTACCCCAGAGGCCTACCAGGGGCTGTAGCATGTATTGTGCCATCCCTGGAAGGCCCTCCAAAATGACACCACAGGTCTGCTACTGCAGCCTGGGTAAGGTGGTGCATGCACCCCTTACAGTGGTATAGGCTACCTATATCACTACCATTGCACACACATATAAACCTATAAGTCACTCCTATGGCAGGCCTTGACAATCCTGAAGGCAGAGTGCTTTGTTTTTATGTGAGAGGGTGGCCCTGCATGAGCAGAGCCCCTCTGCAGCATTCGGAGTACCTCCTCTGATGCTGTTTGTGGTGCAGCCTGACCATATACTCTTAAGTGCATTATAACCTCGCGTTAAATGCTAACTTTGGGATGGCTGCACGGAAACATGTCGTGTTTGGTGTCAAACATCTTGGAATACTACCCCCCGCCAGTTCTGGCGGCGGGGGTAGCATTCCACCCTTCTAGAGGGAGAGAAATGTACCAACCGGCATACCCAGTATTAACTTTACATAGCCCTGGCATCACAAAATGGATGCTGCAGCCACAGACACGGGTCTGGCCTCCTGCTGCTGACCGAAACTCCAGCAGGGGAGGCCTGGACAATAGGTTTCCTGTTGCAGGGAGGTGTAACCACCTCCCAGACAGGCTGATGTGTATTGGGGCTGGGTGGGTGCACTCTCAGAGTGCTTTGAAGTCCAGCACTGGGGGCACATTTGGTGTCCCTGTGCATACCCCAGTTCAAACCGGTTCAGGGGCTTCCAGCCCCTGCTCTGGCGTGAAACTGGACAAAGGGAATGGGTGTAACCACCCCTCTTCCCTGACCCTCCCATAGGTGGGTCCCCAGAGAATGTCCAACCCCCTACCTTAGTATAAGTATGGGACCCCAGTCCTTAGGACTTTAGATTACCCTGGACGAAACTCTGAAGCCGAATCCTGGACCTTCGACGCTCTACTTTAAGATTAGAGGACTGAAGAATCTCCCTTGGGGTCAAGGAGTGACTCCCCTGCTTGGCAGGCACCTAAGAAGCAATTGTCCGGTCTGCATCGCTGAAGCTCCCGCCGGACGCAGAAGTCTTTGCAACACCAGTGGTGGATTTCCAGACTTCCCCGAGGCTGCCCTGAGTCCCCAGCGAAGCTGAGGCCCGTGGCTATCGTGGGTAACGTGGAACCGTGACCCCTGGGCACCAAGAACATTTGTAAGTGCATCCTTTTCCTGGTCTCCCACGAAGTTGTGCTTTGGGCTCCGAGTAGCCCCCGCCTCCAGCACCGACTGCACCGAAGATCACTGGCCTCCACTCCACGAGTGTTCCGTGAGCCAGCTCCAAGTGCGTCCACTCGAGGCTCCTTCACGGTCGCTAGTCCGTTGGCTAGTGGGCCCTCCCGAAGGCAACTCTTCTTCTGCTTGGGCTTTCGTGGTTGCTCCAGAAGTGCCCTGACTTACCCTCGCTGGGTGAGTCCCCCAGACCTTGCTGGTCTGCATCACCGTCCTTTCTCTGTTTCCACGTGACTTGCCGTTGCCAAGGCTTGTTGGGTCCAATCCGGTCGCCGACACCGCAGCAATCGACAGACGTCATGGGACAGCTAGAATCCAGCTCCTGGCCGTCGTCGACGCCTCCTGGACCTCGTGGCTGAAGAGTCAAGGCGACTGTCAACCTACCTGAAGCACCCGACATCGCATCTGCTCATCGCCTTCCTGGTCACTGGCTAGTGACCCAGACTCTGTCACCTCTGCTTTCAGGTTCTTCAGATCTTCGATCCACCCTTGGATCCACCCGGACACTTTCGACTTCGCCGCCAGAAGCCTGCTGCAGCAGATCGCCATTGAAAACGACGACGAAACCCGACGACAAAAGACACCTATGCACCCGGCTTCCCTGGGTGAGGTAACTCGAGTACTCCGGTGCTCCCGTGGGTATTGACTCTAGAACTGCCTAGTTCTAAAGGGATTTGCTCCAAGTCCTCCTCTTAGTGTCCTTTCCTTTTAAAATTCCAACCGCGACTTTCCCCATAGAAGGTAACGGCGATTCGCGGCTGTGTTCTCACACTGCACGCGTCCCCGTGGGTCCCCTGTGTCACTACCTTGGGTGGTTCCTTGTGGTCCAAGCACTTCTACAGGCTCTAGGCCTTGTGTCTAGCTCAGTCGTGGTTCTTATACCACTATTTTAGTATATGGTTTGGTACGGCCCTAGGGCTCAAACGTGTATTTGTGCTATTACTGTTGATATTTGACTTGTAAAGTATGTATTTCGAACTCTAGCCTCATAAAGAGACTAGAGGGGTGTGTTTAAGACTAAATACATATATTTTATATATATACCTGGTGTGGTCCTCTTTCATTTGGTCACTCAAGAGATTATAGACTGGTAAAACAAGCTGCTTTACATTCCTTCAAGACTTAGCCTGAAGGCTGCTCTCCATAGCTACCACTAGGATAGCTTTCAATAAAGGTTGTCTTTAACCTAATTCCAATTTGGGGTTGTTTGGACTGGTGCAAGGTGCCCACTATAATTAGTGGACAGCATATACCAGGCCAACTTCTCACAATGGACATAACACTCCAGGTGTGACCTGCGGAGATAGACATAACACTCCAGGTGTGACCTGCGGAGATGGACATAATACTCCAGGTGTGGCCTGCAGAGCTGGACATAACACTCCAGGTGTGACCTGCAGAGATGGACATAACACTCCAGGAGTGACCTGCAGAGATGGAAATAACACTCCAGGTGTGACCTGCACAGCTGGACATAACATTGCAGGTGTGACCTGCAGAGATGGACATAACACTCCAGGTGTGACCTGCAGAGATGGACCTAACACTCCAGGTGTGACCTGTAGAGATGGACATAACACTTCAGGTGTGACATGCAGAGATGGACTTAACACTCCAGGTGTGATCTTTTGAGATGGATATAATACTCCAGGAGTGTCCTGCAGAGCTGGACATAATACTCCAGGTGTGACCTGTAGAGATGGACATAATACTCCAGGAGTGCCCTGCAGAGCTGGACATAATACTCCAGGTGTGACCTGCAGCGATGGCCATAATACTCCAGGTGTGACCTGTAGAGATGGATATAATACTCCATCTGTGACCTGCAGAGCGGGACATCATACTCCAGGTGTGACCTGCAGATATGGATATAATACTGCAGGTGTGACCTGCAGATATGGATATAATACTCCAGGTGTGACACGCAGAGATTCATATAATACTCCAGGTGTGACCTGCAGAGCCGGACATCATACTCAAGGTGTGACCTGCAGATATGGACATAACACTCCAGGTGTGACCAGCAGAGCTGGACATAATACTCCAGGTGTGGCCTGCAGAGCTGGACATAACACTCCAGGTGTGACCTGCAGAGATGGACATAACACTCCAGGTGTGACCTGCACAGCTGGACATAGCACTGCAGGTGTGACCTGTAGAGATGGACATAACACTCCAGGTGTGACCTGCGGAGATGGACATAACACTCCAGGTGTGACCTGTAGAGATGGACATAACACTCCAGGTGTGACCTGCGGAGATGGTCATAACACTCCAGGTGTGACTTGGAGAGCTGGACATAACACTCCAGGTGTGGCCTGCGGAGATGGACATAACACTCCAGGAGTCACCTGCGGAGATGGACATAACACTCCAGGTGTGACCTGTGGAGATGGACATAACACTCCAGGTGTGACCTGCAGAGATGGACATAACACTCCAGGTGTGTCCTGCAGAGATGGACATAACACTCCAGGTGTGATCTGCAGAGATGGGCATAACACTCCAGGTGTGACCTGCAGAGATGGACATAACACTTCAGGTGTGACAAGCGGAGCTGGACATAACGCTCCAGGTGTGACCTGCAGAGATGGACATAACACTCCAGGTGTGACCTGCGGAGATGGACATACACTCCAGGTGTGACCTATAGAGATGGACATAACACTCCAGGTGTGGCCTGCAGAGATGGATATAACACTCCAGGTGTGACCTGCGGAGATGGACATAACACTCCAGGTGTGACCTGCAGAGATGGACATAACACTCCAGATGTGACTTGCAGACCTGGACGTAATACTCCAGGTGTGTCCTGCGGAGATGGACACAACACTCCAGGTGTGGCCTGCGGAGATGGACATAACACTCCAGGTGTGACCTGCAGAGATGGACATAACACCCCAGGTGTGACCTGCGGAGATAGACATAACACTCCAGGTGTGACCTGCAAGAGATGGACATAATACTCCAGGTGTGGCCTGCAGAGCTGGACATAACACTCCAGGTGTGACCTGCAGAGATGGACATAACACTCCAGGAGTGACCTGCAGAGATGGACATAACACTCCAGGTGTGACCTGCAGAGATGGACATAACACTCCAGGTGTGACCTGCAGAGATGGACATAACACTTCAGGTGTGACATGCAGAGATGGACATAACACTCCAGGTGTGATCTGTCAAGATGGATAAAATACTCCAGGAGTGTCCTGCAGAGCTGGACATAATATTCCAGGTGTGACCTGCAGAGATGGACATAATACTCCAGGAGTGTCCTGCAGAGCTGGACATAATACTCCAGGTGTGACCTGCAGAGCTGGACATAACACTCCAGGTGTGACCTGCAGAGATGGACATAACACTCCAGGTGTGACCTGTAGAGATGGATATAATACTCCAGGTGTGACCTGCAGAGCGGCACATAATACTAAAGGTTTGACCTGCAGAGCGGGACATAATACTCCAGCTGTGACCTGCAGATATGGATATAATACTCCAGGTGTGACTTGCAAAGATGGGCATAATACTCGAGGTGTGACCCGCAGAGATTCATATAATACTCCAGGTGTGACCTGCAGAGCCGGACATCATACTCAAGGTGTGACCTGCAGATATGGACATAACACTCCAGGTGTGACCAGCAGAGCTGGACATAATACTCCAGGTGTGGCCTGCAGAGCTGGACATAACACTCCAGGTGTGACCTGCAGAGATGGACATAACACTCCAGGTGTGACCTGCACAGCTGGACATAACACTGCAGGTGTGACCTGCAGAGATGGACATAACACTCCAGGTGTGACCTGCGGAGATGGACATAACACTCCAGGTGTGACCTGTAGAGATGGACATAACACTCCAGGTGTGACCTGCGGAGATGGTCATAACACTCCAGGTGTGACTTGGAGAGCTGAACATAACACTCCAGGTGTGGCCTGCGGAGATGGACATAACACTCCAGGTGTGACCTGCGGAGATGGACATAACACTCCAGGTGTGACCTGCAGAGATGGACATAACACTCCAGGTGTGACCTGCAGAGATGGACATAACACTCCAGGTGTGATCTGCAGAGATGGACATAACACTCCAGGTGTGACCTGCAGAGATGGACATAACACTTCAGGTGTGACCAGCGGAGCTGGACATAACGCTCCAGGTGTGACCTGTAGAGATGGACATAAAACTCCAGGTGTGACCCACGGAGATGGACATAACACTCCAGGTGTGACCTGCAGAGATGGACATAACACTCCAGGTGTGACCTGCGGAGATAGACATAACACTCCAGGTGTGACCCACAGAGATGGGCATAACACTCCAGGTGTGACCTGCAGAGCTGGACATAACACTCCAGGTGTGACCTGCAGAGACAGACATCATACTCCAGGTGTGGCCTGCAGAGCTGGACATAACACTCCAGGTGTGACCTGCAGAGATGGACATAATACTCCAGGAGTGACCTGCAGAGCTGGACATAATACTCCAGGTGCGACCTGCAGCGATGGACATAACACTCCAGGAGTGACCTGCAGAGATGGACATAACACTCCAGGTGTGACCTGCAAAGCTGGACATAACACTGAAGGTGTGACCTGCAGAGCTGGACATAACACTCCAGGTGTGACCTGCAGAGATGGACATAACACTCCAGGTGTGACCTGCACAGCTGGACATAACACTCCAGGTGTGACCTGCAGAGATGGACATAATACTCCAGGAGTGTCCTGCAGAGCTGGACATAATACTCCAGGTGTGACCTGCAGCAATGGTCATAATACTCCACGTGTGACCGGTAGAGATGGACATAACACTCCAGGTGTGACCTGCAGAGATGGACATAATACTCCAGGTGTGGCCTGCAGAGCTGGACATAACACTCCAGGTGTGGCCTGCAGAGCTGGACATAACACTCCAGGTGTGACCTGCAGAGATGGACATAACACTCCACGAGTGACCTGCAGAGATGGACATAACACTCCAGGTGTGACCTGCAGAGATGGACATAACACTCCAGGTGTGACCTGCAGAGATGGACATAACACTTCAGGTGTGACATGCAGAGATGGACATAACACTCCAGGTGTGATCTGTTGAGATGGATATAATACTCCAGGAGTGTCCTGCAGAGCTGGACATAATATTCCAGGTGTGACCTGCAGAGATGGACATAATACTCCAGGAGTGTCCTGCAGAGCTGGACATAATACTCCAGGTGTGACCTGCAGAGCTGGACATAACACTCCAGGTGGGTTTTGACTTAGTTTGGCTGGGAACCTGCTATTCAGGTCCCCAGACTATCTGCTTTCTCTTATAAATGGATTCCCTGTACTTTAGGTACATCCCAGATTGGATTCTGGAGTGCCCTTATAAGTCCCTAGTATATGGTATACTATGTACCCAGGGCATAGGTACCCCAGAGGCCTGCCAGGGGCTGAAGCATGTATTATGCCACCCCTGGAAGGCCAGCCAAAATGACACCACAGGTCTGCTACTGAAGCCTGGGTAAGGTGGTGCATGCACCCCTTACAGTGGTACAGGCTACCTATACTACTACCATTGCACACACATATAAACCTATAAGTCACTCCTATGGCAGGCCTTGACAATCCTGAAGGCAGAGTGCTTGGTTTTTATGTGAGAGGGTGCCCCTGCATGAGCAGAGCCCCTCTGCAGCGTTCGGAGACAATCCTCTGGTGCTGTTTGTGGTGCAGCCTGACCATATACTCTTAAGTGCATTATAACCTCGCGTTAAATGCTAACTTTGGGATGGCTGCACGGAAACATGTCGTGTTTGGTGTCAAACATCTTGGAATACTATCCCCCCACCAGTTCTGGCGGCGGGGGTAGCATTCCACCCTTCCAGAGGGAGAGACATGTACCCACCGGCATACCCGGTATTAACTTTACAGAGCCCTGGCATCACAAAATGGATGCTGCAGCCACAGACACGAGTCTGGCCTCCTGCTGCTGACCGAAACTCCGGCAGGGGAGGCCTGGACAATAGGTTTCCTGTTGCAGGGAGGTGTAACTACCTCCCAGACAGGCTGATGTGTATTGGGGCTGGGTGGGTGCGCTCTCAGAGTGCTTTGAAGTCCAGCACTGGGGGCACATTTGGTGTCCCTGTGCATACCCCAGTTCAAACCGGTTAGGGGCTTCCAGCCCCAGCTCTGGCGCGAAACTGGACAAAGGGAATGGGTGTAACCACCCCTCTTCCTGACCCTCCCATAGGTGGGTCCCCAGAGTATGTCCAACCCCCTAACTTAGTATAAGTATGGGACCCCAGTCCTTAGGACTTGAGATTACCCTGGACGAAACTCTGAAGCCGAATCCTGGACCTTTGACGCTCTACTTGAAGATTAGAGGACTGAAGAATCTCCCTTGGGGTCAAGGAGTGACTCCCCTGCTTGGCAGGCACCTAAGAAGCAATTGTCCGGTCTGCATCGCTGAAGCTCCCGCCGGACGCCGAAGTCTTTGCAACACCAGCGGTGGATTTCCAGACTTCCCCGAGGCTGCCCTGAGACCCCAGCAAAGCTGAGGCTCGTAGCTGTCGTGGGTAACGTGGAACCGTGACCGCTGGACACCGAGAACTTTTGCAAGTGCATCCTCTTCCTGGTCTCCCACGAAGTTGTGCTTTGGGCTCCGAGTAGCCCCCGCCTCCAGCACCGTCTGCACTGAAGATCACTGGCCTCCACTCCACGAGTGTCCCGTGAGCCAGCTCCAAGTGCGTCCACTCGAGGCTCCTTCGCGGTCGCTAGTCTGTTGGCTAGTGGGCCTTCCCGAAGGCAACTCTTCTTCTGCTTGGGCTTTCCTGGTTGCTTCAGACATGCCCTGACTTACCCTCGCTGGGTGAGTCCCTCAGACCTTGCTGGTCTGCACCGCAGCCTTTTCTTCGTTTCCCCGTGACTTGCCGTTGCCAAGGCTTGTTGGGTCAATTCTGATCGCCGACACCGCAGCACTCGACAGACTTCGTGGAACAGCTCGATTCCAGCTCCTGGTCGTCGTCGACACCTCCTGGACCTCGTGGCTGAAGAGTCAAGGCACCCGTCAACTCACCTGAAGCACCCGACATCTGAGGGCATTCGACTATCGTGCCCCTGGTCACTGGCTAGTGACCCAGACTCTGTCCCCTCTGCTTTCAGGTCTTCTTCTTCCTCGATCCAGGCTTGGATCACACCGGACACTCTTCCTCTTCACGGCAGCAGCACTTTCAAGAAGATCGCCATTGAAAACGACGACGATTCCCGACACCTTTTAACACGTATGCACCCGGCTTCCCTGGGTGAGGTAACTCGAGTATTTCGGTACTCATGTGGGTGTGGGCCCTAGAAACTCTTAAGTTTAAAGGGGCTAACTGAAAGTCCTCTCCGAAGTGTCCTCTTTCTTTAAAATTCCAACCGCGACTTTCCCCATAGAAGTTAACGGTGGCTCGCAGCTGTGTTCTCACACTGCACGCGTCCCCCGTGGGTCCCCTGTGTCACTACCTTTGGTGGTTCCTTAGGGTCCAAGCACTTCTACAGGCTCTAGGCCTTGTGTCTAGCTCAGTCATGGTTCTTATACCACTATTTTAGTATATGGTTTGGTACGCCCCTAGGGCTCAACCGTGTATTGTGCTAAATACTGTTGATATTTGACTTGTAACTTATGTACTTCGAACTCTAGCCTCATAAAGAGACTAGAGGGGTGTGTTTAAGACTAAATACATATATTTTATATATATACCTGGTGTGGTCCTCTTTCATTTGGTCACTCAAGAGATTATAGACTGGTAAAACAAGCTGCTTTACATTCCTTCAAGACTTAGCCTGAAGGCTGCTCTCCATAGCTACCACTAGGATAGCTTTCAATAAAGGTTGTCTTTAACCTATCTCCAATTTGGGGTTGTTTGGACTGGTGCAAGGTGCCCACTATAATTAGTGGACAGCATATACCAGGCCAACTTCTCACATTGGTGTGCAGCGTGTGGGATTCCAGCTTGCTATTGTTTTACCAGATAATCTCAATTGTATTGATCAACTGAAAACCACTAAAGGTACCTAAGGTACATTTAAATTCAAGCTTAGAAATACAGTAAGTTCTACTGAACTTAGAGTAGTGTGTCAATGGCTTAGCACACCCTTTCTACAACTCAAGAGAGTTTAGTAGGCCACACTAGAGTAGGTAGTGCATACACCACACCTCACTAGTAATGTCTTCAGGGCCAGGAACCATCAATCAATCAATCACGGCATTTATAGAGCGCGCTACTCACCCGGGAGGGTCTCAAGGCGCTGGGGGAGGGGTAAGTTACTGCTCGAACAGCCAGGTCTTGAGCTGCTTCCTGAAGGAGAGATGGTCCTGGGTTCGCCGAAGGTGAGTGGGGAGGGAGTTCCAGGTCTTGGCTGCCAGGTAGGAGAAGGATCTTCCTCCGGCGGTGGTTCTGCGGATGCGTGGTACGGTGGCGAGGGCGTGGCTGGTTGATCGTAGCTGGCGTGTGGGCGTGTAGAAGGTCACGCGGTCGTTGAGGTACTTTGGGCCCAGGTCGTGGAGGGCCTTGTGTGCGTGGGTGAGGAGTCTGAACATGATTCTCTTGCTGACGGGGAGCCAGTGCAGGTCTTTCAGGTGTCCGGTGATGTGGCTGTGTCGGGGGATGTCCAGGATGAGTCGTGCGGAGGCGTTCTGGATGCGCTGGAGTCTTTTTTGAAGTTTGGCTGTGGTTCCGGCGTAGAGGGTGTTCCCATAGTCCAGTCGGCTGGTGACGAGTGCCTGGGTGACGGTCTTCCTGGTTTCAGTGGGGATCCATCTGAAGATCTTGCGGAGCATGCGCAGGGTGTTGAAGCATGAAGATGAGACGGCGTTGACTTGTCTGGTCATCGACAGGGAGGAGTCCAGGATGAAGCCCAGGTTGCGTGCGTGGTCCGTTGGCTTGGGCGCGGTGCCCAGGGCCGGGGGCCACCAGGAGTCGTCCCAGGCGGAGGGTGATGAGCCCAGGATGAGGACTTCCGTCTTGTCTGAGTTCAGTTTAAGGCGGCTGTTCCTCATCCAGTCGGCGACGTCTCTCATCCCGTCGTGTAGGTTGGCTCTGGCGGTGGTGGGGTCGTTGGTGAGGGAGAGGATCAGCTGGGTGTCGTCGGCGTAGGAGATGATGTTGAGGTTGTGTTGGCGTGCGATGGCTGCGAGGGGCTCATGTAGACGTTGAAGAGGGTTGGGCTGAGTGAAGATCCTTGTGGAACGCCGCAGATGACTTCGGTGGCTTCGGATCTGAACGGGGGAGGCGGACTCTCTGGGTTCTTCCGGCGAGGAACGAGATGATCCATTCCAGTGCTTTCTCTCGGATTCCGATGTTGCTGAGGCGCTTCACTAGGGTGCGGTGGCAGACGGTGTCGAACGCCGCGGAGAGGTCCAAGAGGATGAGGGCAGCTGTTTCCCCGTTGTCGGTTAGGGTTCTGATGTCGTCGGTGGCTGCGATAAGGGCGGTCTCGGTACTGTGGTTGGCCCGAAACCCGGACTGCGAGGGGTCGAGGGATCCATTCGTCTCGAGGAAGGCGGCAAGCTGTCTGTTGACGGTCTTCTCGATGACTTTGGCCGGAAACGGAAGGAGCGAGATGGGACGGTAGTTCTTGAGGTCGGTGGGGTCCGCCGTTGGTTTCTTCAGGAGGGCGGTAAGCTCGGCGTGCTTCCAGCTCTCCGGGAAGGTGGCGGTGTGGAAGGAGGAGTTGATGATGTCCCGGAGATGGGGTGCGATGGTGGCGTCGGCTTTGTTGAAGACGTGGTGTGGGCAGGGGTCGGTTGGTGATCCGGAGTGGATGGAGTTCATCGTGCGGGTGGTGTCTTCGGTGCTGATCGGGGTCCAGTTGCAGAGGGTGGTGGTGGCGGGCGTTGGTTCGGCGGTAGGGTGCGTGGTTTGTGCGTCGAAGCTGTTATGTATGTCGGTGATCTTGCGGTGGAAGAACGCGGAGAGTGAGTTGCAGAGGTCTTGCGAGGGGTGATGTCGTTGTTTCCGGCGCTGGGGTTGGAGAACTCTTTGACGATGCTGAAAAGTTCCTTGCTGTCATGGGCGTTGTTGTCCAGTCGTTCTTTGAGTGCCGACTTCTTGGTGGCACGGATCAGCTGGTGGTGTTTGCGGGTGGCGTGCTTGAGGGCGGTCCTGTTGTCTGTGGTCTGGTCGAGTCGCCAGGTTTTCTCGAGAGTGCGGCAGTTCTTCTTGGATTCCTTGAGTTCGTTGGTGAACCAAGGGGTTTTCTTGCTTCCGGGTCTGCTGGGAGGGTTTTTAGTGGTGCGAGGTCGTCGGCGCAGGCGGTCAGCCACTTGGCGAGGTTGCTGGCTGCTTCGTTTGGGTCCGTTGTGTTGGTGGGTGTGTTCTGGCTGAGGGAGGCGGTGAGCTGCTCGGCGGTGATCTTGCTCCAGCTCCGGCGGGGAGCCTGTTGCGGGTGGTGGTGGGTCGCAGTCTTTCTGAAGCTGAAGTGGACGCAGCTGTGGTCGGTCCAGTGGAGTCCGGTGGCGTGGCTGAAGGAGATGTGCTTGCTGGACGAGAAGACGGGGTCAAGCGTGTGGCCGGCGTAGTGGGTGGGCGTGTTCACCAGTTGCTTGAGTCCGAGGTTGGCGAGGTTGTCCAGCAGGACGGTGGTGTTTCTGTCGTTGTTGTTCTCCAGGTGGAAGTTGAGGTCCCCTAGGAGGATGTAGTCGGCGGAGGGCATGGCGTGCGGGCTGATGAAGTTCTGCGATGTCTTCGCTGAATAGTGTGCGTGGTCCCGGGGGTCTGTAGATGAGGGTGCCTCGGAGGGTGGTCTTGGGGTCAGTGTGTATCTGGAAGTGTAGGTGTTCGGCGGCGGTGAAGGTCTCGTCGGAGTTAGTCGAGATGCGGATGGTGCTCTTGTGTACGATGGCGATGCCTCCTCCCGTCTGGTTGACGCGGTCCCTCCGGGTGATCTTGTATCCGTCCGGGATGGCTATGGCGATGTCGGGCGCTGAGGAGGCGTTCATCCAGGTTTCCGGTGAGGAAGGCGATGTCCGTTGCTGTTGCGTCGAGCAGGTCCCAGAGTTCCACTGCGTGCCTGTGGACAGTGGGTCCCTGCCAGAAGCCAGTGGGCTTCTACCCTCCAAATATGACAACCTCCCATTCATGGAATTGAGAGAGTTGTGCAAGATTAGGAAGCTGAAGACAGGCAAAAGTGCCAACACCCAACGTCTCATGGAGATGCTTCTGCTGGATGATCTCAGAAGACCCTTAGGGCCTGAAGGGGTAGGCAGAGAGGGTGGGGCAGAAGATGAGGAAGGGGCCAGGGGTGAACTCACCCAGGACCCCCCCTCTGAAACTGGCCAGGAAGGTGACAATGGCCTTGACCTGGAAAACCCAGCTATTCCTGTGGATGAAGAGGAGGATCAGAATGCCCTCACCTTTGTCCCCCCAGGAAGAGTTGTGAGTGTGCCTAGAAGGTCTAGATCTCCTTCTCAGGAGTCTAAACATTCTGACACCTCAGTAGGGACCTCTGTTTCTTCTCATAGGAGGGAATCCTCTAATGAGAGGAAAAGAGACTGCTCCAGTATGGAGAAGCTCAACTTAGAATCAGAAGAGAGCAGTTGGCTATAGACAGGGAGTCCCTAGAGCTTCATAGACAAAGAAGAAAGTTGGGACTAGAGTCCCATGGTGGCAACAACCTCCCTAGTGGTAGGGAAAGGTCTTATGACCATAGAAACCTGAGCAAGATTGTCCCTCCCTACCAGAGTGGGGATGACATCCACAAATGGATAACTGCACTGGAAAGGGCCTGTAAAGTTCAGAGGGTCCCCCAGGAGCAGTTGGCAGCAATCTTGTGGCTCTCCTTTGCAGACAAAGGTAGAGACAAGCTCCTCACTGTAAGAGAAGAGGATGCTGACAATTACAAAGTCTTGAAGAGTGCTCTGATAGATGGGTTTGGCCTAACCACTGAACAGTATAGGTTGAAGTTCAGAGATACCCAAAAGGCTCAGACTCAAGACTGGGTTGACTTTGTAGATTGTGCTACTAAGGCTCTGGAAGGTTGGATACATGGCAGCAAGGTGCATGACTTTTTAGGATTGTACAATTTGATTATGAGGAGCAGATCCTTAATAATTGTCAAAACCAGCTTTTACACCAGTACCTGGTGGACTCTGATCTGACCTCTCCACAAGAATTGGGAAATAAGGCAGACAAATGGGTCAGAACCAGGGTGAGGCCTAAGAATCAGGGTGGTGACCAGAAGAAAGATTCTACCAAGTCCCAAGAGAAAGGTGGGGATAAATCTAAGGATAAATCCACTATAGGGCCCCAAAAGTCCTCTTCTGGGGTTGGGCCCCAAACTCCTTCATCTCCTGAAAAGAAACCATATTGCCATGTCTGTAAAAAGCCTGGACACTGGAAAACTGATCCCAGTTGCCCCAGGATTGGCAATAAAGAAAATGTTCCTCCAACAAATTCTACCACCCCTCCTGGTACTACCAGTAGTAATCCTCCAGTTGGGAGTAGTGCACCCAAAAGATAGGTGCTTTTGCAAGGGGAACAGAGGTGGGCCCTAGTTTAGACAGGACCCCCTCAACAGACTCCTCAGACTCTGATGGTGGTATAGGATTTGCCACCTTTACCATGGGTCCCAATGCATTGGGCAGGTACAGACTGGAGCCACTGATTAATGGTCAGGAAGCTGTGGCATTCAGGGACACAGGGGCTAGTGTCACCATGGTGGAGGGAAACTAGTCCCCCCTCACCAGCTTTTACCTGAGTTTAAATACCAGGTGACCAACATTGATGGTGTCAGAACAGATCACCCCATGGCCATAGTCAATCTCAGCTGGGAAGGGGTCACAGGCCCAAAAAGAGTGGCAGTGTCCCCCAACTTGCCTGTAGATTGCCTGATGGGCAATGATTTGGAACTTTCAGCCTGGGCTGAAGTTGAACACCAAGCCCATCTGAGAATGCTGGGCGTCCCTGAAAGAGTTAGTGGGGCTGTGATGGCCACAGCCCAAGTCCAGGGAAATGTTGGAGAGATGGAGCCTGGAAGAATGGCCCTCTCTCCCCCAGAAGAGAGCACAAGGGTTGAAGAAAAGTCTTCTTCCCCCCATACAGTAGGAAAGGGTCAGCCTCCTCAGGGAACTGCTCCTACCCCTAGTGAAGGAACTGCCCCAGAGGTAGTCAGGCCTGGCCTGGCCACACCTCTGATGGCAGAGGACCCTTCCAAGGTGGTACCCAGTCTGGAGCAGGTAACCTGCCCCTCTCTACCCTGCCTCAGTCAGCCCAGGGCTGCAGAGGTCTGGGAGGTCAGTGGACCCCACAGGGCCCCCTGTCCAGAGGAACCCCCCCATCAGCAGATTAGGGGCACCCAGGCTAGTAGCCCTAGCCAGGTGAAAATTCCTCAACACACTGAGGGATCCCCCATACCTTTGTGTAGGGACCTCCCCCAGAAGGACTCTGTTAGGCAAGGGCAAACCTGGGACCAAAAGGTTCCAAACCTGCCATGTCCCTCCAGTGTTCCATCCAAAGGGACCCAACCCCCAGCTGTAGGCAGCCGAAGGTTGACCCTTAATTAATCAATCAATCAATCAATCACGGCATTTATAGAGCGCGCTACTCACCCGGGAGGGTCTCAAGGCGCTGGGGGAAGGGGTAAGTTACTGCTCGAACAGCCAGGTCTTGAGCTGCTTCCTGAAGGAGAGATGGTCCTGGGTTCGCCGAAGGTGAGTGGGGAGGGAGTTCCAGGTCTTGGCTGCCAGGTAGGAGAAGGATCTTCCTCCGGCGGTGGCTCTGCGGATGCGTGGTACGGTGGCGAGGGCGTGGCTGGTTGATCGTAGCTGGCGGGTGGGCGTGTAGAAGGTCATGCGGTCGTTGAGGTACTCGGGGCCCAGGTCGTGGAGGGCCTTGTGTGCGTGGGTGAGGAGTCTGAACGTGATTCTCTTGCTGACGGGGAGCCAGTGCAGGTCTTTCAGGTGTCCGGTGATGTGGCTGTGTCGGGGGATGTCCAGGATGAGTCGTGCGGAGGCGTTCTGGATGCGCTGGAGTCTTTTTGAAGTTTGGCTGTGGTTCCGGCGTAGAGGGTGTTCCCATAGTCCAGTCGGCTGGTGACGAGTGCCTGGGTGACGGTCTTCCTGGTTTCAGTGGGGATCCATCTGAAGATCTTGCGGAGCATGCGCAGGGTGTTGAAGCACGAAGATGAGACGGCGTTGACTTGTCTGGCCATCGACAGGGAGGAGTCCAGGATGAAGCCCAGGTTGCGTGCGTGGTCCGTTGGCTTGGGTGCGGTGCCCAGGGCCGGGGGCCACCAAGAGTCGTCCCAGGCGGAAGGTGATGAGCCCAGGATGAGGACTTCCGTCTTGTCTGAGTTCAGTTTAAGGCGGCTGTTCCTCATCCAGTCGGCGACGTCTCTCATCCCGTCGTGTAGGTTGGCTCTGGCGGTGGTGGGGTCGTTGGTGAGGGAGAGGATCAGCTGGGTGTCGTCGGCGTAGGAGATGATGTTGAGGTTGTGTTGGCGTGCGATGGCTGCGAGGGGGCTCATGTAGACGTTGAAGAGGGTTGGGCTGAGTGAAGATCCTTGTGGAACGCCGCAGATGACTTCGGTGGCCTCGGATCTGAACGGGGGAGGCGGACTCTCTGGGTTCTTCCGGCGAGGAACGAGATGATCCATTCCAGTGCTTTCTCTCGGATTCCGATGTTGCTGAGGCGCTTCACTAGGGTGCGGTGGCAGACGGTGTCGAACGCCGCGGAGAGGTCCAAGAGGATGAGGGCTGCTGTTTCCCCGTTGTCGGTTAGGGTTCTGATGTCGTCGGTGGCTGCGATAAGGGCGGTCTCGGTGCTGTGGTTGGCCCGAAACCCGGACTGCGAGGGGTCGAGGGATCCATTCGTCTCGAGGAAGGCGGCAAGCTGTCTGTTGACGGTCTTCTCGATTACTTTGGCCGGAAACGGAAGGAGCGAGATGGGACGGTAGTTCTTGAGGTCGGTGGGGTCCGCCGTTGGTTTCTTCAGGAGGGCGGTAAGCTCGGCGTGCTTCCAGCTCTCCGGGAAGGTGGCGGTGTGGAAGGAGGAGTTGATGATGTCCCGGAGATGGGGTGCGATGGTGGCGTCGGCTTTGTTGAAGACGTGGTGTGGGCAGGGGTCGGTTGGTGATCCGGAGTGGATGGAGTTCATCGTGCGGGTGGTGTCTTCGGTGCTGATCGGGGTCCAGTTGCAGAGGGTGGTGGTGGCGGGCGTTGGTTTGGCGGTAGGGTGCGTGGTCTGTGCGTCGAAGCTGTTATGTATGTCGGTGATCTTGCGGTGGAAGAACGCGGCGAGTGAGTTGCAGAGGTCTTGCGAGGGGTGATGTCGTTGTTTCCGGCGCTGGGGTTGGAGAACTCTTTGACGATGCTGAAAAGTTCCTTGCTGTCGTGGGCGTTGTTGTCCAGTCGTTCTTTGAGTGCCGACTTCTTGGTGGCACGGATCAGCTGGTGGTGTTTGCGGGTGGCGTGCTTGAGGGCGGTCCTGTTGTCTGTGGTCTGGTCGAGTCGCCAGGTTTTCTCGAGAGTGCGGCAGTTCTTCTTGGATTCCTTGAGTTCGTTGGTGAACCAAGGGGTTTTCTTGCTTCCGGGTCTGCTGGGAGGGTTTTTAGTGGTGCGAGGTCGTCGGCGCAGGCGGTCAGCCACTTGGCGAGGTTGCTGGCTGCTTCGTTTGGGTCCGTTGTGTTGGTGGGTGTGTTCTGGCTGAGGAGGCGGTGAGCTGCTCGGCGGTGATCTTGCTCCAGCTCCGGCGGGGAGCCTGTTGCGGGTGGTGGTGGGTCGCAGTCTTTCTGAAGCTGAAGTGGACGCAGCTGTGGTCGGTCCAGTGGAGTCCGGTGGCGTGGCTGAAGGAGATGTGCTTGCTGGACGAGAAGACGGGGTCAAGCGTGTGGCCGGCGTAGTGGGTGGGCGTGTTCACCAGTTGCTTGAGTCCGAGGTTGGCGAGGTTGTCCAGCAGGACGGTGGTGTTTCTGTCGTTGTTGTTCTCCAGGTGGAAGTTGAGGTCCCCTAGGAGGATGTAGTCGGCGGAGGGCATGGCGTGCGGGCTGATGAAGTCTGCGATGTCTTCGCTGAATAGTGTGCGTGGTCCCGGGGGTCTGTAGATGAGGGTGCCTCGGAGGGTGGTCTTGGGGTCAGTGTGTATCTGGAAGTGTAGGTGTTCGGCGGCGGTGAAGGTCTCGTCGGAGTTAGTCGAGATGCGGATGGTGCTCTTGTGTACGATGGCGATGCCTCCTCCCGTCTGGTTGACGCGGTCCCTCCGGGTGATCTTGTATCCGTCCGGGATGGCTATGGCGATGTCGGGCGCTGAGGAGGCGTTCATCCAGGTTTCGGTGAGGAAGGCGATGTCCGTTGCTGTTGCGTCGAGCAGGTCCCAGAGTTCCACTGCGTGCCTGTGGACAGTGGGTCCCTGCCAGAAGCCAGTGGGCTTCTACCCTCCAAATATGACAACCTCCCATTCATGGAATTGAGAGAGTTGTGCAAGATTAGGAAGCTGAAGACAGGCAAAAGTGCCAACACCCAACGTCTCATGGAGATGCTTCTGCTGGATGATCTCAGAAGACCCTTAGGGCCTGAAGGGGTAGGCAGAGAGGGTGGGGCAGAAGATGAGGAAGGGGCCAGGGGTGAACTCACCCAGGACCCCCTCTGAAACTGGCCAGGAAGGTGACAATGGCCTTGACCTGGAAAACCCAGCTATTCCTGTGGATGAAGAGGAGGATCAGAATGCCCTCACCTTTGTCCCCCCAGGAAGAGTTGTGAGTGTGCCTAGAAGGTCTAGATCTCCTTCTCAGGAGTCTAAACATTCTGACACCTCAGTAGGGACCTCTGTTTCTTCTCATAGGAGGGAATCCTCTAATGAGAGGAAAAAGAGACTGCTCCAGTATGGAGAAGCTCAACTTAGAATCAGAAGAGAGCAGTTGGCTATAGACAGGGAGTCCCTAGAGCTTCATAGACAAAGAAGAAAGTTGGGACTAGAGTCCCATGGTGGCAGCAACCTCCCTAGTGGTAGGGAAAGGTCTTATGACCATAGAAACCTGAGCAAGATTGTCCCTCCCTACCAGAGTGGGGATGACATCCACAAATGGATAACTGCACTGGAAAGGGCCTGTAAAGTTCAGAGGGTCCCCCAGGAGCAGTTGGCAGCAATCTTGTGGCTCTCCTTTGCAGACAAAGGTAGAGACAAGCTCCTCACTGTAAGAGAAGAGGATGCTGACAATTACAAAGTCTTGAAGAGTGCTCTGATAGATGGGTTTGGCCTAACCACTGAACAGTATAGGTTGAAGTTCAGAGATACCCAAAAGGCTCAGACTCAAGACTGGGTTGACTTTGTAGATTGTGCTACTAAGGCTCTGGAAGGTTGGATACATGGCAGCAAGGTGCATGACTTTTTAGGATTGTACAATTTGATTATGAGGGAGCAGATCCTTAATAATTGTCAAAACCAGCTTTTACACCAGTACCTGGTGGACTCTGATCTGACCTCTCCACAAGAATTGGGAAATAAGGCAGACAAATGGGTCAGAACCAGGGTGAGGCCTAAGAATCAGGGTGGTGACCAGAAGAAAGATTCTACCAAGTCCCAAGAGAAAGGTGGGGATAAATCTAAGGATAAATCCACTATAGGGCCCCAAAGTCCTCTTCTGGGGTTGGGCCCCAAACTCCTTCATCTCCTGAAAAGAAACCATATTGCCATGTCTGTAAAAAGCCTGGACACTGGAAAACTGATCCCAGTTGCCCCAGGATTGGCAATAAAGAAAATGTTCCTCCAACAAATTCTACCACCCCTCCTGGTACTACCAGTAGTAATCCTCCAGTTGGGAGTAGTGCACCCAAAAAGATAGGTGCTTTTGCAAGGGGAACAGAGGTGGGCCCTAGTTTAGACAGGACCCCCTCAACAGACTCCTCAGACTCTGATGGTGGTATAGGATTTGCCACCTTTACCATGGGTCCCAATGCATTGGGCAGGTACAGACTGGAGCCACTGATTAATGGTCAGGAAGCTGTGGCATTCAGGGACACAGGGGCTAGTGTCACCATGGTGGAGGAAACTAGTCCCCCCTCACCAGCTTTTACCTGAGTTTAAATACCAGGTGACCAACATTGATGGTGTCAGAACAGATCACCCCATGGCCATAGTCAATCTCAGCTGGGAAGGGGTCACAGGCCCAAAAAGAGTGGCAGTGTCCCCCAACTTGCCTGTAGATTGCCTGATGGGCAATGATTTGGAACTTTCAGCCTGGGCTGAAGTTGAACACCAAGCCCATCTGAGAATGCTGGGCGTCCCTGAAAGAGTTAGTGGGGCTGTGATGGCCACAGCCCAAGTCCAGGGAAATGTTGGAGAGATGGAGCCTGGAAGAATGGCCCTCTCTCCCCCAGAAGAGAGCACAAGGGTTGAAGAAAAGTCTTCTTCCCCCCAGACAGTAGGAAAGGGTCAGCCTCCTCAGGGAACTGCTCCTACCCCTAGTGAAGGAACTGCCCCAGAGGTAGTCAGGCCTGGCCTGGCCACACCTCTGATGGCAGAGGACCCTTCCAAGGTGGTACCCAGTCTGGAGCAGGTAACCTGCCCCTCTCTACCCTGCCTCAGTCAGCCCAGGGCTGCAGAGGTCTGGGAGGTCAGTGGACCCCACAGGGCCCCCTGTCCAGAGGAACCCCCCCATCAGCAGATTAGGGGCACCCAGGCTAGTAGCCCTAGCCAGGTGAAAATTCCTCAACACACTGAGGGATCCCCCATACCTTTGTGTAGGGACCTCCCCAGAAGGACTCTGTTAGGCAAGGGCAAACCTGGGACCAAAAGGTTCCAAACCTGCCATGTCCCTCCAGTGTTCCATCCAAAGGGACCCAACCCCCAGCTGTAGGCAGCCGAAGGTTGACCCTTAATTAATCAATCAATCAATCAATCACGGCATTTATAGAGCGCGCTACTCACCCGGGAGGGTCTCAAGGCGCTGGGGGAAGGGGTAAGTTACTGCTCGAACAGCCAGGTCTTGAGCTGCTTCCTGAAGGAGAGATGGTCCTGGGTTCGCCGAAGGTGAGTGGGGAGGAGTTCCAGGTCTTGGCTGCCAGGTAGGAGAAGGATCTTCCTCCGGCGGTGGCTCTGCGGATGCGTGGTACGGTGGCGAGGGCGTGGCTGGTTGATCGTAGCTGGCGGGTGGGCGTGTAGAAGGTCATGCGGTCGTTGAGGTACTCGGGGCCCAGGTCGTGGAGGGCCTTGTGTGCGTGGGTGAGGAGTCTGAACGTGATTCTCTTGCTGACGGGGAGCCAGTGCAGGTCTTTCAGGTGTCCGGTGATGTGGCTGTGTCGGGGGATGTCCAGGATGAGTCGTGCGGAGGCGTTCTGGATGCGCTGGAGTCTTTTTGAAGTTTGGCTGTGGTTCCGGCGTAGAGGGTGTTCCCATAGTCCAGTCGGCTGGTGACGAGTGCCTGGGTGACGGTCTTCCTGGTTTCAGTGGGGATCCATCTGAAGATCTTGCGGAGCATGCGCAGGGTGTTGAAGCACGAAGATGAGACGGCGTTGACTTGTCTGGCCATCGACAGGGAGGAGTCCAGGATGAAGCCCAGGTTGCGTGCGTGGTCCGTTGGCTTGGGTGCGGTGCCCAGGGCCGGGGGCCACCAAGAGTCGTCCCAGGCGGAAGGTGATGAGCCCAGGATGAGGACTTCCGTCTTGTCTGAGTTCAGTTTAAGGCGGCTGTTCCTCATCCAGTCGGCGACGTCTCTCATCCCGTCGTGTAGGTTGGCTCTGGCGGTGGTGGGGTCGTTGGTGAGGGAGAGGATCAGCTGGGTGTCGTCGGCGTAGGAGATGATGTTGAGGTTGTGTTGGCGTGCGATGGCTGCGAGGGGGCTCATGTAGACGTTGAAGAGGGTTGGGCTGAGTGAAGATCCTTGTGGAACGCCGCAGATGACTTCGGTGGCCTCGGATCTGAACGGGGGAGGCGGACTCTCTGGGTTCTTCCGGCGAGGAACGAGATGATCCATTCCAGTGCTTTCTCTCGGATTCCGATGTTGCTGAGGCGCTTCACTAGGGTGCGGTGGCAGACGGTGTTGAACGCCGCGGAGAGGTCCAAGAGGATGAGGGCTGCTGTTTCCCCGTTGTCGGTTAGGGTTCTGATGTCGTCGGTGGCTGCGATAAGGGCGGTCTCGGTGCTGTGGTTGGCCCGAAACCCGGACTGCGAGGGGTCGAGGGATCCATTCGTCTCGAGGAAGGCGGCAAGCTGTCTGTTGACGGTCTTCTCGATTACTTTGGCCGGAAACGGAAGGAGCGAGATGGGACGGTAGTTCTTGAGGTCGGTGGGGTCCGCCGTTGGTTTCTTCAGGAGGGCGGTAAGCTCGGCGTGCTTCCAGCTCTCCGGGAAGGTGGCGGTGTGGAAGGAGGAGTTGATGATGTCCCGGAGATGGGGTGCGATGGTGGCGTCGGCTTTGTTGAAGACGTGGTGTGGGCAGGGGTCGGTTGGTGATCCGGAGTGGATGGAGTTCATCGTGCGGGTGGTGTCTTCGGTGCTGATCGGGGTCCAGTTGCAGAGGGTGGTGGTGGCGGGCGTTGGTTCGGGCGGTAGGGTGCGTGGTCTGTGCGTCGAAGCTGTTATGTATGTCGGTGATCTTGCGGTGGAAGAACGCGGCGAGTGAGTTGCAGAGGTCTTGCGAGGGGGTGATGTCGTTGTTTCCAGCGCTGGGGTTGGAGAACTCTTTGACGATGCTGAAAAGTTCCTTGCTGTCGTGGGCGTTGTTGTCCAGTCGTTCTTTGAGTGCTGACTTCTTGGTGGCACGGATCAGCTGGTGGTGTTTGCGGGTGGCGTGCTTGAGGGCGGTCCTGTTGTCTGTGGTCTGGTCGAGTCGCCAGGCTTTCTCGAGAGTGCGGCAGTTCTTCTTGGATTCCTTGAGTTCGTTGGTGAACCAAGGGGTTTTCTTGCTTCCGGGTCTGCTGGGAGGGTTTTTAGTGGTGCGAGGTCGTCGGCGCAGGCGGTCAGCCACTTGGCGAGGTTGCTGGCTGCTTCGTTTGGGTCCGTTGTGTTGGTGGGTGTGTTCTGGCTGAGGGAGGCGGTGAGCTGCTCGGCGGTGATCTTGCTCCAGCTCCGGCGGGGAGCCTGTTGCGGGTGGTGGTGGGTCGCAGTCTTTCTGAAGCTGAAGTGGACGCAGCTGTGGTCGGTCCAGTGGAGTCCGGTGGCGTGGCTGAAGGAGATGTGTTTGCTGGAAGAGAAGACGGGGTCAAGCGTGTGGCCGGCGTAGTGGGTGGGTGTGTTCACCAGTTGCTTGAGTCCGAGGTTGGCGAGGTTGTCCAGCAGGGCGGTGGTGTTTCTGTCGTTGTTGTTCTCCAGGTGGAAGTTGAGGTCCCCTAGGAGGATGTAGTCGGCGGAGGGCATGGCGTGCGGGCTGATGAAGTCTGCGATGTCTTCACTGAATAGTGTGCGTGGTCCCGGGGGTCTGTAGATGAGGGTGCCTCGGAGGGTGGTCTTGGGGTCAGTGTGTATCTGGAAGTGTAGGTGTTCGGCGGCGGTGAAGGTCTCATCGGAGTTAGTCGAGATGCTGATGGTGTTCTTGTGTACGATGGCGATGCCTTCTCCCGTCTGGTTGACGCGGTCCCTCCGGGTGATCTTGTATCCGTCCGGGATGGCTATGGCGATGTCGGGCGCTGAGGAGGCGTTCATCCAGGTTTCGGTGAGGAAGGCGACGTCCGGTGCTGTTGCGGTCGAGCAGGTCCCAGAGTTCCACGGCGTGCCTGTGGACGGAGCGGGTGTTCAACAGGATGCATTTCAGGTGGTTGCTGCTGGTGCTTGACTTGGCGGAGGTGGTGCACGTCCGGGGGCAGGTGAATCGGCAGGCTTGGCAGGTGAAGGGTCCGTGGGTGCGTCTCGGTGAGGCTCGGTAGCAGGCAGGGTTCCGGCTGGCATTGAGTGCGGTGAGGGTGGCGGCGTCGTAGGTCCGTCGAGTAGTGTTGCATCGGTGGGATCCAGGGGTCCTGGCGCTGGGCGCGGGCCAGGCGCGGACGGGCGCAGACGGGCTTGCCTTGGCGCACCTTCGGCGCTCCGTCGGTGCTGCCGCTGCGCGGTCGCTCAGGGGGCGTCATAAGTAAGGAGCCTGTAGGGAGGAGCAGCTGGGTGCGGGAGCGGGGCGGCGAATGGAATCACGGGGGGCGGGGCCGCAGGGAGGCAGTGGCGGGAAGTCCCAGGAGCAGCGGGCAGCGGGAAGTCCCAGGAGCAGCGGGCAGCGAGCGAAGGAATCTCCGGCAGGAGGCGGCAAGGCAGGCAGGAGCGGCAGCAGTGAGTGGGGCGACCAAGTCCTGTGGAGGGCTGAGCGGTCACACTCTGTGGTCTCCTACGGTCCCCTTAAGTAAGGAGCCTGTAGGGAGGAGCAGCTGGGTGGCGGGAGCGGGGCGGCGAATGGAATCACGGGGGGCGGGGCCGCAGGGAGGCAGTGGCGGGAAGTCCCAGGAGCAGCGGGCAGCGGGAAGTCCCAGGAGCAGCGGGCAGCGAGCGAAGGAATCTCCGGCAGGAGGCGGCAAGGCAGGCAGGAGCGGCAGCAGTGAGTGGGGCGACCAAGTCCTGTGGAGGGCTGAGCGGTCACCAAAGTGCAACTCAGTCATGGAAAGACAGGCATACATGGTGACCAGTGATCTGAGGAAGCTGAGACCAACTTTCCTAGGGTCTCACTTCCCTACTCAGACACCTCATCAGCCTTTTACTTTACCAAAGCACACCACAGGTAGTAATTCCCCGTGGTGGAGACCCTCTCATACCCTTAGGGTGAGGGATAGCTTAGTGGACCATAAGACAGGGGGTAACCATGCTAGTGCAGGTGCTTCCTTATATGGCCACTTAGTCAATAAAGGCTCAACTGGCCAAGGTTAGCCTTATCTCCTTTTGTTTGGGGGTTATGTAGGAAGGTGGAATCTGACTACATGGTTGCCCCCACTTTTTTTCTGGTGTTTTGATGGGTTTTGACTTAGTTTGGCTGGGAACCTGCTATTCAGGTCCCCAGACTATCTGCTTTCTCTTATAAATGGATTCCCTGTACTTTAGGTACATCCCAGATTGGATTCTGGAGTGCCCTTATAAGTCCCTAGTATATGGTATACTATGTACCCAGGGCATAGGTACCCCAGAGGCCTACCAGGGGCTGAAGCATGTATTGTGCCACCCCTGGAAGGCCCTCCAAAATGACACCACAGGTCTGCTACTGCAGCCTGGGTAAGGTGGTGCATGCACCCCTTACAGTGGTATAGGCTACCTATATCACTACCATTGCACACACATATAAACCTATAAGTCACTCCTATGGCAGGCCTTAACAATCCTGAAGGCAGAGTGCTTGGTTTTTATGTGAGGGGTGCCCCTGCATGAGCAGTGCCCCTCTGCAGCGTTCGGAGTCAATCCTCTGGTGCTGTTTGTGGTGCAGCCTGACCATATACTCTTAAGTGCATTATAACCTCGCGTTAAATGCTAACTTTGGGATGGCTGCACGGAAACATGTCGTGTTTGGTGTCAAACATCTTGGAATACTACCCCCCCCCCGCCAGTTCTGGCGGTGGGGGTGGCATTCCACCCTTCTAGAGGGAGAGACATGTACACACCGGCATACCCGGTATTAACTTTACAGAGCCCTGGCATCACAAAATGGATGCTGCAGCCACAGACACGAGTCTGGCCTCCTGCTGCTGACCGAAACTCAGGCAGGGGAGGCCTGGACAATAGGTTTCCTGTTGCAGGGAGGTGTAACCACCTCCCAGACAGGCTGATGTGTATTGGGGCTGGGTGGGTGCACTCTCAGAGTGCTTTGAAGTCCAGCACTGGGGGCACATAGTGGAGAGGTGTGGTGCAGCGGCCAGGGCAGCTGACTTCGGAGCACAGGGTTCACGGTTCGATCCCCAGCTCCGGTGGCAGCTCAGCTCAGCACCATGTGACTCTGGGCAATAGCTCACTTAATTTCCACTACAGCCCCCAGCGCCTTGAGACCCGTAAGGGTGAGTAGCTGTGCTATATAAAAACGGACTTACATTTTTTTTTTTTTTACTTACATTTGGTGTCCCTGTGCATACCCCAGTTCAAACCGGTTCAGGGGCTTTTAGCCCTGCTCTGGCGCTAAACTGGACAAAGGGAATGGGTGTAACCACCCCTCTTCCCTGACCCTCCCATAGGTGGGTCCCCAGAGTATGTCCAACCCCCTAACTTAGTATAAGTATGGGACCCCAGTCCTCAGGACTTGAGATTACCCTGGACAAAACTCTGAAGCCGAATCCTGGACCTTCGACGCTCTACTTGAAGATTAGAGGACTGAAGAATCTCCCTTGGGGTCAAGGAGTGACTCCCCTGCTTGGCAGGCACCTAAGAAGCAATTGTCCGGTCTGCATCGCTGAAGCTCCTGCCGGACGCCGAAGTCTTTGCAACACCAGCGGTGGATTTCCAGACTTCCCTGAGGCTGCCCTGAGACCCCAGCAAAGCTGAGGCCCGTAGCTGTCGTGGGTAACGTGGAACCGTGACCCCTGGACACCGAGAACTTTTGCAAGTGCATCCTCTTCCTGGTCTCCCACGAAGTTGTGCTTTGGGCTCCGAGTAGCCCCCGCCTCCAGCACCGACTGCACCGAAGATCACTGGCCTCCACTCCACGAGTGTCCCGTGAGCCAGCTCCAAGTGCGTCCACTCGAGGCTCCTTCGCGGTCGCTAGTCCGTTGGCTAGTGGGCCCTCCCGAAAGCAACTCTTCTTCTGCTTGGGCTTTCCTGGTTGCACCAGACATGCCCTGACTTACCCTCGCTGGGTGAGTCCCTCAGACCTTGCTGGTCTGCACCGCATCCTTTTCTTTGTTTCCCTGTGACTTGCCGTTGCCAAGGCTTGTTGGGTCCATTCTGGTCGCCGACACCGCAGCACTCGACAGACTTCGTGGGACAGCTCGATTCCAGCTCCTGGTTGTCGTCGACGCCTCCTGGACCTCATGGCTGAAGAGTCAAGGCACCCGTCAACTCACCTGAAGCACCCGACATCTGAGGGCATTCGACTATCGTGCCCCTGGTCACTGGCTAGTGACCCAGATTCTGTCCCCTCTGCTTTCAGGTCTTCTTCTTCCTCGATCCAGGCTTGGATCGCACCGGACACTCTTCCTCTTCACGGCAGCAGCACTTTCAAGAAGATCGCCATTGAAAACGCCGACGATTCCCGACACCTTTAACACGTATGCACCCGGCTTCCTGGGTGAGGTAACTCGAGTATTTCGGTACTCACGTGGGTGTGGGCCCTAGAAACTCTTAAGTTTAAAGGGGCTAACTGAAAGTCCTCTCCGAAGTGTCCTCCTTCTTTAAAAATTCCAACCGCGACTTTCCCCATAGAAGTTAACGGTGGCTCGCGGCTGTGTTCTCACACTGCACGCGTCCCCCGTGGGTCCCCTGTGTCACTACCTTGGGTGGTTCCTTGGGGTCCAAGCACTTCTACAGGCTCTAGGCCTTGTGTCTAGCTCAGTCGTGGTTCTTATACCACTATTTTAGTATATGGTTTGGTACGCCCCTAGGGCTCAAAAGTGTATTGTGCTAAATACTGTTGATATTTGACTTGTAACTTATGTAGCTCGAACTCTAGCCTCATAAAGAGACTAGAGGGGTGTGTTTAAGACTAAATACATATATTTTATATATATACCTGGTGTGGTCCTCTTTCATTTGGTCACTCAAGAGATTATAGACTGGTAAAACAAGCTGCTTTACATTCCTTCAAGACTTAGCCTGAAGGCTGCTCTCCATAGCTACCACTAGGATAGCTTTCAATAAAGGTTGTCTTTAACCTATCTCCAATTTGGGGTTGTTTGGACTGGTGCAAGGTGCCCACTATAATTAGTGGACAGCATATACCAGGCCAACTTCTCACACCTCCAGACAGAGTGAGTCCTGCAGACAGAGTGAGTCCTCCAAGGCCTCCAGACAGAGTGAGTCCTCCAGACAGAGTGAGTCCTCCAAGGCCTCCAGACAGAGTGAGTCCTGCAGACAGAGTGAGTCCTCCAAGGCCTCCAGACAGAGTGAGTCCTCCAGACAGAGTGAGTCCTCCAAGGCCTCCAGACAGAGTGAGTCCTGCAGACAGAGTGAGTCCTCCAAGGCCTCCAGACAGAGTGAGTCCTCCAGACAGAGTGAGTCCTCCAAGGCCTCCAGACAGAGTGAGGCCTCCAGACAGAGTGAGTCCTCCAAGGCCTCCAGAAAGAGTGAGTCCTCCAGACAGAGTGAGTCATCCAGACAGAGTGAATCCTCCAGACAGAAGGAGTCCTCCAGACAGAGTGAGTCCTTCAAGGCCTCCAGACAGAGTGAGTCCTCCAGACAGAGGGAGGTCTCCAGACAGAGTGAGTCCTCCAGACAGAGTGAGTTGTCCAAGGCCTCCAGACAGAGTGAGTCCTCCAGACAGAGGGAGGCCTCCAGACCGAGTGAGTCCTGCAGACAGAGTGAGTCCTCCAAGGCCTCCAGACAGAGTGAGTCCTCCAGACAGAGTGAGTCCTCCAAGGCCTCCAGACAGAGTGAGTCCTGCAGACAGAGTGAGTCCTCCAAGGCCTCCAGACAGACTGAGTCCTCCAGACAGAGTGAGTCCTCCAAGGCCTCCAGACAGAGGGAGGCCTCCAGACAGAGGGACCTCCAGACAGAGTGAGTCCTCCAAGGCCTCCAGACAGAGTGAGTCATCCAGACAGAGGAAGGCCTCCAGACAGAGTGAGTCCCCCAGACAGAGTGAGTCCTCCAGACAGAGTGAGTCCTCCAAGGGCTCCAGACAGAGTGAGTTCTCCAGACAGAGTGAGTCCTCCAAGGCCTCCAGACAGAGTGAGTCCTCCAAGGCCTCCAGACAGAGGGAGTCCTCCAGACAGAGTGAGTCCTCCAAGGCCTCCAGACAGAGTGAGTCCTCCAGACAGAGGGAGGCCTCCAGACAGAGTGAGTCCCCCAGACAGAGTGAGTCCTCCAGACAGAGTGTCAGCCTCTAGCAGCTAACATAATCCTTGAAATGAGGCCTCACAAGCAGTGTGTGTTGCTGTTTTAGGCACTATGGCCTGCACATGCTCAAGGTGGAGAAAGATGGGCAGCGTTACGGGATGCATCGATTCTACTAAGAGTACTTCACAGAGAGTGCCCCAGTGGAGAGTGTAAAGTGCCATCCACTCGTGCTCATAAACCACTGCCACCCCCAGAACACACTTCGCAAGGGGTTGAGGCAGGATCGAGTGAGCCGGCACATCTGCCCATCCTTCCTTCTCCCAGCAGCATCCTTGGCCGCCTTAAATGCAAGCGCTGGAGCTGGTGTCTTCGAAGCGCCTTAGATTAAGGATCATCAGGAAACAAACAGGGGAACGTCAGAGGGTGCAATGAAATGTAGGCAGCATGCCTGGACTGCCTGCAAGATGCAGCTGTTGGCCCTTCTGCCCAGCTGGTTCAGATTCCAGAGTATGGGGCAGAATGCAGTGGAGTAAACAGAGGCAAGCAGCAAAAAAGGCGCAGACTCGGGCCTAGAGGCTAATGCTGGTTTATTCACATAAAAGGAACTCCATCACCACCCAGAGAGCCAAGCTTCCAGCTTCCTGAAGGGCCTTCTCATGTTCAGATTGAAACACCCTAAAGATGAGCAGGAAAGGTTCTGGGCTAAAGACTAGACCGCTGACCTTTCGAAGAAACCAACATCCCCAGCTAACAATCCTGGATACAACGGTAGGTAACTGAGCGCCGCCCTGCTGGCTGCTCCCTGCTCTGATCTCTGCGCCTGCTCAAGTCAGCAATAGAGGTCCTAGGATTAATCCAGTCTACATTCAGGAAGCTCCCTAAAACCCTAGTGTACCCTAAACTTCACATATGCTGGCCACAAAGCAGATGGAATCTAGTGTTCACATTCCGTAAAGAACTTCAGACATCGCTATAAGTTGCATTATACACAAAGCCCTTCGTATGACAGTCACATCAAATCCTTTTATATAATGGTTTTCAGGGTCCGCTTCATCTATGCCTAAGATAGCGCTACCCCTAGTATCCCTCTAAGAAGACATCCCTGTGAGTGAGTACTGTAAAAACAATGAAAACAAACCAGGTCCGGTGCCGAAGAAGATGTAGAGTGCAGCTATAAAACACCCTACAGGAAAAACACAGGGAGTGCCTCACGTAAGCGACCACCAGGGACGATGGGAGAGGTCTCACTGTATCATCATCAGCACCTCTCCTATGCAATGGACGGAACCAGAGTGTAGAAGAATGTTGTATGTGTGTTAAAACCTATCTTCTTGTATTGTATGAACCACACATCTTAACGCCTCCCCCACCCCACCCCGGAGGTCCCCACAAAGGGAGGAGAAGCTTCTTCCTCACAAGAAAAGTTAAAAATGAGCTGCAAAGCACTAAGCTTTCGTCTTTGATTGTCAAACGCCCACACTCATGATTAGAAACACAGTGTCATGTTTAATTTAATAGGTACAGCAGGTCTCACACTAGCCCACTTGCCGTAGGCTGCCCAGGTCACACCTGGATCTCAGCATGCGGCCGCTTGTGGTAAGGCAGGACTCACACTAGCCCACTTGCCGTAGGCTGCTCAGGTCACACCTGGATCTCAGCATGTGGCCACTTGAGGTAAGGCAGGACTCACACTAGCCCACTTGCCGTAGGCTGCCCAGGCCACACCTGGATCTCAGCATGCGGCCGCTTGAGGTAAGGCAGGACTCACACTAGCCCACTTGCCGTAGGCTGCCCAGGTCACACCTGGATCTCAGCATGCGGCCACTTGAGGTAAGGCAGGACTCACACTAGCCCACTTGCCGTAGGCTGCCCAGGCCACACCTGGATCTCAGCATGCGGCCGCTTGAGGTAAGGCAGGACTCACACTAGCCCACTTGCCGTAGGCTGCCCAGGTCACACCTGGATCTCAGCATGCGGCCGCTTGAGGTAAGGCAGGTCTCACACTAGCCCACTTGCCGTACGCTGCCCAGGTCACACCTGAATCTCAGCATGCACCGCTTGAGGTAAGGCAGGTCTCACACTAGCTCACTTGCCGTAGGCTGCCCAGGTCACACCTGGATCTCAGCATGTGGCCGCTTGAGGTAAGGCAGGACTCACACTAGCCCACTTGCCGTAGGCTGCCCAGGTCACACCTGGATCTCAGCATGCGAACGCTTGAGGTAAGGCAGGACTCACACTAGCCCACTTGCCGTAGGCTGCCCAGGTCACACCTAGATCTCAGCATGCGGCCGCTTGAGGTAAGGCAGGACTCACACTAGCCCACTTGCCGTAGGCTGCCCAGGTCACACCTGGATCTCAGCATGCGAACGCTTGAGGTAAGGCAGGACTCATACTAGCCCACTTGCCGTAGGCTGCCCAGGTCACACCTGGATCTCAGCATGCGGCCGCTTGAGGTAAGGCAGGACTCACTCTATGGCTATCCAACGTAAGCTGTGTGCTCTGCCTAGCCAAGTGTTCCTTGTGGTGGGTGAGGACTTACAAGTATGGCTGCCTGAGGCAGGCTGTATGGAGCTTGCAGCCTATAGCTGCTTGGAGAAGTGCAGCACTTCAGGTATGGCTGCATATAGTTGAGGGTGTGATGCTGAAAGCCGGTGACATCTGTGTTAAAGCGAGAACTCCAGTGATGCTGCCTGCTGCAGGTGTGGTGCTGCTTCTCACCTGTGACTTCTGCAGTAAGGCATTACTGAGAAATATTGCTGCACATGTAAATCTGTGTGATGCTGGACAAAGGCAGGGCATCAGATATGGCCGATCATGGTAGGATGAGTGACGATTTCAGCCCGTGAAACGCAGTAAGGCAGGACATCAGCTCTGTCTGCCCATGGGACGCTATCAGGGGCTTCCAGTCTGTGGCTGCCTGCAGTAGGCAAGGCTTTGAATAGAGATGCCCGTGGTAGGCTGTGTGATTCTTGAATGCTGTGGCTGCCTGCAGTGATTCTTGAAGACTGTGGCTGCCTGCAGTAGGCAAGGCTCTGAACGGAGATGCCGCGGTAGGCTGTGTGACTCTTGAAGGCTGTGGCTGCCTGCAGTAGGCAAGGCTCTGACCGGAGATGCCCGCAGGAGGCTGTGTGACTCTTGAAGGCTGTGGCTGCCTGCAGTAGGCAAGGCTCCGAACGGAGATGCCCGTGGTAGGCTGTGTGACTCTTGAAGGCTGTGGCTGCCTGCAGTAGGCAAGGCTTTGAACAGAGATGCCCGCGGTAGGCTGTGTGACTCTTGAAGGCTGTGGCTGCCTGCAGTAGGCAAGGCTTTGAACAGAGATGCCCACTGTAGGCTGTGTGACTCTTCTAGGCTGTGGCTGCCTGCAGTAGGCATGGCTCTGAACAGAGATGCCCGCGGTAGGCTGTGTGATTCTTGAAGGCGGTGGCTGCCTGAAGTAGGCAAGGCTTTGAACAGAGATGCCCACTGTAGGCTGTGTGACTCTTCTAGGCTGTGGCTGCCTGCAGTAGGCAAGGCTCTGACCGGAGATGCCCGCGGGAGGCTGTGTGATTCTTGAAGGCTGTGGCTGCCTGCAGTAGGCAAGGCTTTGAACAGAGATGCCCTCGGTAGGCTGTGTGACTCTTCTAGGCTGTGGCTGCCTACAGTAGGCAAGGCTCTGACCGGAGATGCCCGCGGGAGGCTGTGTGACTCTTGAAGGCTATGGCTGCCTGCAGTAGGCAAGGCTCCGAACGGAGATGCCCGTGGTAGGCTGTGTGACTCTTGAAGGCTGTGGCTGCATGCAGTAGGCAAGGCTTTGAACAGAGATGCCCGCGGTAGGCTGTGTGACTCTTGAAGGCTGTGGCTGCCTGCAGTAGGCATGGCTCTGAACAGAGATGCCCGCGGTAGGCTGTGTGATTCTTGAAGGCGGTGGCTGCCTGCAGTAGGCATGGCTCTGAACAGAGATGCCCGCGGTAGGCTGTGTGATTCTTGAAGGCGGTGGCTGCCTGCAGTAGGCATGGCTCTGAACAGAGATGCCCGCGGTAGGCTGTGTGATTCTTGAAGGCGGTGGCTGCCTGCAGTAGGCATGGCTCTGAACAGAGATGCCCGCGGTAGGCTGTGTGATTCTTGAAGGCGGTGGCTGCCTGCAGTAGGCATGGCTCTGAACAGAGATGCCCACTGTAGGCTGTGTGATTTTTTAAGGCTGTGGCTGATTGCAGAAAAGCAGGACTTCAGCTACAGCTGCATTTTGCTGCCTTTGTGAAAGTTTCACTTGTGTTAAAGCAACACTTCAGTCATGACTGCTTTTGGCAGGCTTTAATAATAATTATAATAATAGTGACATTTATAGAGCGCAAACAGCTACCTCAAACAGAGGTGTCCTGGAGCTGTGCGGAAGTCAGGTGTGGAAACTGAAACCTAGGAGCTATCCTTGTCTAAAGAGCGAGGTCTTCAAGATCTTCCTGAACTGTTTCCATCATGCGCATATACGATGGTAAGGAATTCCATACATGGCGGTCCTTACTGTGAAGGACCTTCCTCCCATTCAGGCTTTAGCAAAGCGAGGTACACAAAGTAGATGCTGGGCGTTTGATCTCAACGTTCGTTTAGGTTGGTACGGGCAAAGCCTATGTCTGAGGTATCTCGGTCCTTTGTTGCGCGTGGCTCGAAAAGCTAAGGTCAAGGACTTAAACTCTATCTGTTTTACTACCGGCAGCCAATGAAGAAGCCTAATATGCGGGGGAGATGTGATGGTGGAACGGCACCCGTCGGATGAGTCTCACTGCCGGCTTTGTGGTGCTCCCCACCTCTGGCTGCTTGAACAAAGACAGGACACAAGGTACTCCTGCCCTTGGTACACTGTGTGGGGCTCCCTGGATGTGGCAACTTCAGGAGAGGCAGCACCTTGGCACAGCTTCAAATGGCAGGCTGTGTGGTGCTGCCAGCCTGGGTCACATGCAGTACAACATGCTATGCCCGACTGTGGTAGGTGATGAGGGGCTTCCAAGCTCTGTCTGCTTGGGAAAGGCAGTTTGCTGCAGTAGGATTCATGGACCTCATAGCCACGGCTGGCTCGTGTTACTCACTTGTTGAATTTGCGGATGTACATCTTGATCTGGCTGAATTCTGGACGGTCCATCGGGTCCTCGGCCCAACATCGGTCCATCAGGATGGCCAGCTCCTCGCTGTGGAGCCCGGTGTCGATAGACGGGCGAAAGTACGGCTTCTGCCCATTCCGCACCTTCTGTACAATCTCTAAGGAGAAGGAGAGGGCACAATAAGGCTTGGAAGACATTTGGTGGAAAGTATATGGAAGAATTAATGAGAGCAGGGAGTAGGAGGTGCAGAATGAACAATAAGGCACTGCATGGAATCAAGAGAAGGCAATGCAAGGCCGGAGAGGAGAGAAAATGGTGGGGGCTGAGTAAAAGGGGAGTATTACACTATTTTACACATGCCAGCGCCTTAACATGCTTAATGCACTTTAGGAGTATTATCAATAAACATGAAGCAAATAATGAAAGCTCTGGTGTACGGAAACAGCACCGTTCTAAAGAACTTTAGAATAAACCCATAGTGTAGGAATTGATCTCACCATTCTGCAAGCAGATATGAACCTCAACTCCCCTGTGTAAAGGCTGGTGAGGCCCTATGTTGGATCACACAGTATCAACTCCCTGAGGGTCACTCTGCGGGAACATTACTTATAAACAAAAGGTTGTGAGTATACAATTATTTGGGTGCTTTAGTCCTGAAGAAGGCGCAGAATCCTTCTGGACCAATTTAGTGTTGAAACATGTTGATCCCTGTGATAGTATGATATATATTTACTCATTTTTAATTAGTGCAATAATAAGGTTTATTAGACATTCGTTTATATGCACACACACATAAATAGAGTCTATAAAAATAAACAACTGATGAAACTACAATTACAATTACAGATCAAGCTACAGCAGCAGTACAGATGCTCTATTAGCTACAGGGAAAATTCAAATGTGTTCAGCAGTGTGTGAACATCTGATAGTTTTAGGCTTCATGGGCTGAGACAAAAGAGACTAATCAGTAGGTGCATTAGCATATCCTTGGTAAGCATCCTGCAGCTGCAAAGGCCCTGCTTGCCGCTTGGCTCCCCTATGTCTCTTGAGTCTTCTGGACGGGCAGACCAAGCTGCAGTTCTCACAGCGTCTTCTGGAATCAAAGTCTGAGACAATGTTCAGGTACTTGCTCGGGTCCTCCGTAGGATGTCAAGAACTCTTTCCTTCTACGTGTCTTGTCACTGACAAGGGACCAAAGCTGCATCAGTTGTTTTCATTCAGCCTTCCTTGTCGACAGTGGAGTAGGGAACAAAAACTCACCACTAACAGGTCCTCAACTAATAAGCAAATTAGCCAGTGCATTACAAACTGGAGAAGATCATAATGGACTGATCATTCTTAGCTCGTAAACAAACTCCTGCAATAGTTGTCTCAAAGGTTTTTCATTAGTTTACAAAAGAACATTAGGGCCAAGAGATCCCCGATATATTTCAATCAATCAATCAGGGTTTTGTAGAGCCCGACTACTCACCTGTAAGGGTCTCAAGGCGCTGTTGGCGTGGGGGGTCTGCTGTCCAGTCAAAGAGCCAGGTCTTGAGGTCCTTCCTGAATTGAGGCAGAGGTGGTGATTGCCAGAGATGCAGCGGAAGGGAGTTCCAGATCCTTCCAGTGAGGTAGGCGAAGGATCTTCCTCCAGTCGAGGTCTTGCGGATCCCTGGGACGGTGGCCAGGGCCTGAAGGGCGGGGCAGAGATGTCTGGTGAGTGTGTGGAAGGAGAGGCGGTGGTTGAGGTATGCAGGCCCGGCATTGTGGAGGGCTTTGTAGGCATGCATGAGGAGTTTGTAGGTGATCCTTTTGTTACCCGAGAGCCAATGTAGGTCTCTCAGGAGGTCGGTGATGTGGCTGCGGCGAGGGGTGTTCAGGATGAGTCTGGCACAGGCGTTTTGAATGTCAGGTCTGCTGCTGGCGAGTAAGTGAGTGACTGTTTTCCTTGTCTCGATGGAGATCCACTGGAAGATCTTTCGGAGCAGGCGGAGTGTGTAGAAGTAGGAGGACGAGACAGCATTGATCTGGCAGTTCATTGACAGCGATTAGTCCAGGATGATGCTGAGATTTCATGCATGGTCCGTGGGTGTGTTGGGGGGGTTCCGGGCAATACGGGCCACCAGGTGTCATCCCAGGTGGAGTGGTTGGAGCCCAGAATGAGGACTTCGGTCTTGTCCGAGTTGAGCTTGAGGCAGCTGTCCTTCATCCATGTGGCTACTGCCTTCATTCCAATGTGGAAGTTGTTCTTGGCAGCTGTGGGTTTGTCGGAGAGGGAGAGGATCAGCTGGGTGTTGGTGTAGGAGACGATGTTGAGTCCGTGGTTTTTGGTGATGGTTGCAAGTGGGCCATGTAGATGTTGAAAAGGGTGGGGCTCAGGGAGGAGCCCTGTGGCACTCCGTGGGTTCTGAGAGAAAAGGTGGAAGTCTGACTCTGTGTTCGGCTGGTGAGGAAGGAGCAGAACCAGTCAAGGGCTTTGTCGTGGATGCCGGCGTCGTGAAGTCTAGAGCAGACGGTGTCGTGGGAGACGGTGTCGAGAGCGGCCGGGAGGTCCGGGAGGATGAGGGCCGCAGTTTTGCCTCTGTCGAGGAGGATGTGGATGTCGTCTGTGGCAGCAAGGAGAGCGGTCTCGATGCTGCGGTTGCTTCGGAATCCAGATTGGGAGAGGTCCAGGATGTTGTTCGATTTGATGAACTCAGAGATTTGGGTGTTGATGGCTTTCTCAATGGCTTTGACTGGGATGGGGAGCAGGGAGATTGGTCTGTAGTTTTTGAGGTCCGTCGGGTCGGCAGATGGTTTCTTCAGTAGGGGGTTGATCTCGGCATCTTTCATGGACAAGAGCCCCAGCTCCAGGCACAAAGCTTCCATTATGGACCTTTTACGCATGTTCAGTAAATGGGATTCTCCAGCCTTCTTCACACACATTCTGCTAATACCCAGCTTATTCTTTAGTCCTCACAATATACACTTGTCTCCCTACGAAGCCTACACGTGAAGCACATAGGCGGAACTCCAGTGACCCTACAACTCTAAACAACATAAGCTAGGAGAAAGCATAATCAATACTTCAGCGCTAGGTCTCAGCTACAGGCGGCCTTAGCTGTCCTTTGGCCAGACCTATTCTTTTCAATATAGATAGAGTGGGCTTTGGGTCAGTGCTGTGTTTGACTGAATAGTTTGGATTGGTTGGGATGTGTATTCTGAGTCAGGAGTCTTTATTCCGTGATGGGTGTTAAGAGGGTGCAATGTGAGGAGAGCACAGACTGACCAGTCCTGGCTTCCATCAGTGATGGTAACTATGCTGCTGAGTAAAGAAGAAGTTGACCTACCAGTGATTCTAGGTAGTTATTGGCAGTGAACATAACACTCCGCCCACTGCTCAGGATTGGACAGCTTTGTTGATGAGGACACAGTCTCTGGGCAGACAACCTGGTAGATGCCAAATTATGGGTGATGTGCCATGTGCGTGTGCTACTGGAGGTAACACGCTCCGCGCAATCTGTACCCCGTGCTACACACTCTGCACAGTCTTTACCCTGTGCAACACAAGATAACATGCTCTGCACGGTCTGTACCCCGTGCTACAGGAGGTAACATGCTCTGCACAGTCTGTAACCCGTGCTACACCATCTGCATGGTCTGTACCCCGTGCTACAGGAGTAAACATGCTCTTCACGATCTGTACCCCATGTTACAGGAGGTAACATGCTCTGCACAGTCTGTAACCCGTGCTACACACTATGCACGGTCTCTACCCTGCGCAACACAAGATAACTTGCTCTGGACGGTCTGTACGCCGTGTCATAGCATATAACATGCTCTGCACGGTCTGTACCCCGTGCTACAGGAGGAAACATGCCCTGCACGATCTGTACCCCGTGCTACAGGAGGTAACATGTTCTGCACAGTCTGTAACCCATGCTACACGATCTGCACGGTCTATACCCTGTGCTACACAAGATGACATGCTCTGGATGGTCTGTACGCCATGCTGTAGCATATAACATGCTCTGCACGGTTTGTACCCCGTGCTACAGGAGGTAACATGCTCTGCACGATCTGTACCCCATGCTACAGGAGGTAACATGCTCTGCACAGTTTGTAACCCGTGCTACATGCTCTGCACGGTCTGTACCCTGTGCAACACAAGATAACATGCTCTGGACGGTCTGTACGTTGTGCTGTAGCATATAACATGCTCTGCACGGTCTGTACCCCGTGCTACAGGAGGAACCATGCTCTGCACAATCTGTCCCCATGCTACAGGAGGTAACATGCTCTGTACGATCTGTACCCCATGCTACAGGAGGAAACATGCTCTGCACAGTCTGTACCCCGTGCTACAGGAGGTTACACGCTCTGCACAGTCTGTATCCCGTGCTACAGAAGGTAACATGCTCTGCACAGTCTGTACCCCGTGCTACAGGAGGTTACACGCTCTGCACAGTCTGTACCCCATGCTACAGGAGGTAACACGCTGCGCAAGTTCTGTACCTTGTGCTACAAGAGTAACATGCTCTGCATTGTCTTTATCACGTGCTACCGCAGGTAACACGCTCTGCACGGCCTGTACCCCGTTGATTTAGAAGGTAACACGCTCTGCACGGTCTGTACTCTGTTGATACAGGATGCAACACGCTCTGCACGGTCTGGACCCCGTGCTACAGGAGTAACACGCTCTGCACGGTCTGTACCCCATTGATACAGGGGGTAACACGCTCTGCACGGTCTGGACCCGTTGATACAGGTGGTAACATGCTCTGCACGGTCTGGACCCCGTGCTACAGGAGGTAACATGCTCTGCACAATAGTCTGTACCCCTTACTACAGGAGGTAACATGCTATGCACAGTCTGTACCCCGTGCTACAGGAGGTTACATGCTCTGCACAGTCTGTACCCCGTGCTACAGAAGGTAACACGCTCTGCACAGTCTGTACACCGTGCTACAGGAGGAAACATGCTCTGCAAGGTCTGTACCCCGTGCTACCCTGTGCTACAGGAGATAACATGCTCCGCATTGGGTTGTACCCCGTACTACAGGAGATAACATGCTCTGCACAGTCTGTACCCCGTGCTACAGGAGGTAACACGCTGCGCAAGGTCTGTACCTTGTGCTACAGGAGTAATATACTCTGCATTGTCTTTATCACGTGCTACAGCAGGTAACACGCTCTGCACGGTCTGTACCCCGTTGATTCAGAAGGTAACACGCTCTGCATGGTCTGTACTCTGTTGATACAAGATGCAACATGCTCTGCACGGTCTGGACCCCGTGCTACAGGAGTAACATGCTCTGTACGGTCTGTACACCATTGATACAGGTGGTAACACGCTCTGCACGGTCTGGACCCGTTGATACAGGTGGTAACATGCTCTGCACGGTCTGGACCCCTGGCTACAGGAGGAACATGCTCTGCACAGTAGTCTGTACCCCGTACTACAGGAGGTAACATGCTCTGCACAGTTTGTACCCCGTGCTACAGGAGGTTACGCGCTCTGCACAGTCTGTACCCCGTGCTACAGAAGGAAACACGCTCTGCACAGTCTGTATACCGTGCTACAGGAGGAAACATGCTCTGCACGGTCTGTACCCCGTGCTACCCTGTGCTACAGGAGATAACACGCTCCTCATTGGGTTGTACCCCGTACTACAGGAGATAACATGCTCTGCACAGTCTGTACCCCGTGCTACAGGAGGTAACACGCTGCGCAAAGTCTGTACCTTGTGCTACAGGAGTAACATGCTCTGCATTGTCTTTATCACGTGCTACAGCAGGTAACACGCTCTGCCCGGTCTGTACCCCGTTGATTCAGAAAGTAACACACTCTGCACGGTCTGTACTCTGTTGCTACAGGATGCAACACGCTCTGCACTGTCTGGACCCCGTGCTACAGGAGTAACACACTCTGCACGGTCGGTACCCCATTGATACAGCTGGTAACACGCTCTGCACGGTCTGGACCTGTTAATACAGGTGGTAACATGCTCTGCACGGTCTGGACCCTGTGCTACAGGAGGAACATGCTCTGCACAGTAGTCTGTACCCCGTACTACAGGAGGTAACATGCTCTGCACAGTCTGTACCCCGTTGATTCAGAAGGTAACACGCTTTGCACAGTCTGTACTCTGTTGATACAGGATGCAACACGCTCTGCACGGTCTGGACCCCGTGCTACAGGAGTGACACGCTCTGCATGGTCTGTACCCCATTGATCCAGCTGGTAACACACTCTGCACAGTCTGGACCCATTGATACAGGTGGTAACATGCTCTGCACAGTCTGGACCCCGTGCTACAGGAGGCACATGCTCTGCACTGTCTGGACCCGTTGCTACAGGAGGAACATGCTCTGCACTGTCTGGACCCCGTTGATACAGGAGGTAACACGCTCTGCACGGTGTGCACCCTCTGCTACAGAAGTAACAGGCTCTGCACGGTCTGTACCCCGTTAATACAGGTGGTAACGCACTCTGCACGGTCTGGACCCCTTGCTACAGGAGTAACACGCTCTGCACGGTCTGTACCCCATTGATACAGGTGGTAACACGCTCTGCACGGTCTGTACCCGTTGATACAGGTGGTAATGCGCTCTGCACGGTCTGGGCCCCGTGATACAGGAGTAACACGCTCTGCATGGTCTGTACCCCATTGATACAGGTGGTAACACGCTCTGCACGGTCTGGACCCGTTGATACAGGTGGTAACGCGCTCTGCACGGTCTGGACCCCGTGCTACAGGAGTAACACGCTCTGCACGGTCTGTACCCCATTGATACAATTGGTAACACGCTCTGCACGGTCTGGACCCATTGATACAGGTGGTAACGCGCTCTGCACGGTCTGGACCCTGTGCTACAGGAGTAACACGCTCTGCACGGGCTGTACAGCATGCTACAGGAGGTAATACACTCCGCGCGGTCTGTACCCCGTTGATATAGGAGGTAACACGCTCTGCACAGTCTGGACCCCGTGCTACAGGAGTAACATGCTCTGCACGCTGAGGCACATGTTCTGGGCAGATAGATAACCTGGCTGCCTTCTGCCAGCAGCCTCGTTCACTGGTTTCACCTGTGGGACCAGAGCTGGCCTTTGCGCAGATAGTGCTCTGGGGGAAACAACATTTAGAGCCCCTCTCATTCTTCCTCTTAACCGGCTGTGTATTGGAAAAATGTGAGGGTTAGGGGGAATTTGCAGGGGGCAAGAGAAAGAAGAAAAAAAGACTTCAAAACAGTGTTTACTACTCTTTTCTTTAGAGCCAGGTAGGAGAGACACTGGTAGAGGATCCTCCCGCGGCCCTCTGAAGGACAGCGCCCTGGGCGTCGGCCCCGCGCACCCATGCTAAAAACCAGAGTGGTGGGTGTGAGAAGTTGGCCTGGTATATGCTGTCCACTAATTAAAGTGGGCACCTTGCACCAATCCAAACGACCCTTATTGATGATTAGGTTAAAGACAACCTTTATAGAAAGCTATCCTAGTGGTAGCTGTGGAGAGCAGCCTTCAGGCTAAGTCTTGAAGGAATGTAAAGCAGCTTGTTTTACCAGTATATAACCTCTTGAATGACCAAATGAAAGGAGAACCACACCAGGTATTTATAAAATATATATATTTATTACTAAATACTCTCTACTAACCTCTTTATGAGATTAGAGAACAAGGCACACAATATACACAGTACTAGAACGACAGTAAATAGCACAATACACAGTGGGCCCCAGGGGGAGACCAAACCATATACTAAGAAAGTGGTATAAGAACCATGACTTGACTAGACACAGTGCCTAGAGCACGTAGAATCGCTGGGACCCCAAGGAACCACCCAAGGTAGTGACACAGGGGACCCACGGAGGACGGGTGCAGTGTGGGAACACAGACGCGAGCTCCGTACAACTCTATGGGAAAGTCGCGGTTGGAATTTTAGAGTTTAAGGACACTTCGGAGAGGACTTTAAGCAAACCCAGCTAAACTTAGAAGGTTCAAAGGCCAGCACCCTTGTGAGTACCGAGGTACCCGTGTTACCTAGCCCAGGGAAGCCGGGTGCATAGGGGTCAAGTGGTGTCGGAAACCCTCGTCGTTTTCTATGGCGTGTTGCGAAGAAGAGCTGCTGCCGTGCAGAAGAAAAGTGTCCGGTGTGATCCAAGCCTGGATCGAAGATGTGAAGAACCTGAAAGCAGAGGGGACAAAGTCTGGGTCACTTCACGTGACCAGGAGCGGAGCAATCAAATGCCCACCGATGTCGGGTGCTTCAGGTGCGAAGAGGTGAAGCTTGACTCTGCAGCCACGGGGACCAGGAGATGTCGACGATGACCAGGATCCGCAGGCGAGCTGTCCCACGAAGGATGTCGATTGCTAAGGGGTCAGTTTCCGGATTGGAGACCAACAAGCCTTGGTAACTGCAACCCACGCGGTCAGAGTAATGATGCTTCTGTGAGGACCAGCAAGGGCCTGGGGACTCCCCAAGCGATGGAGAGTCAGGGCACGTCTGGAGCAACCAGGGAAGCCCATTGAAAGTTAGAGTTGCCTTCTTAGGGACCCACAGGTCAACGGACCAGGGATCACGAAGGGACCTCGAGAGGAATCACAAAATGGCGGCCCACGGAACACTCGTTGAGTGTAGGCCAGCAATCTTTGGTGTAATTACTGCTCGGGGTCAGGGCTACAAGTAACCCAAAGCTCAGCCTCAGGGGTCGCCGGAAAGCTGATGCTTCTGCAAATAGACACGGTGTCCAGGGGTTCAGGTTGCACGGTCACCACGAGGGATACGGGCTTCAGACTTGCTGTGGGCACAGATCGACCTCAGAGACCTTGGGAACCCACCTCCTGTGTGGCAATATTCTTCGGAGTCCTCAGGAGCTTCGGAGATGCCAACCGGTCAGTTGCGTTAAAGATGCCTGCCTTGCAGGGGAGTAACTCCTTTACTCCAAGGGAGATTCTTCAGTCATCCAGCGTAGTGTAGATCGTCGAAGTACTTGGTTTCTGTTGCAGAGTTTAGTCCAGGTAAAATCTAAAGTCCTGTAGCCAGGGGTTCCTACTTTATACCCAAGGAAGGGGTGGGACAAACTCTGGGGGACCCACCTATGGGAGGGTCAGGACAGAGGGGTGGCTACACCCATGTCCTTTGTCCAGTTTCACGCCAGAGCAGGGGCTGAGTGCCCCTGCAACCGGTTTGAGCTGGACTATGCACAGGGACACCAAATGTGCCCCCAGTGCAGACATCAAAGCACTCTTGGAGTGCACCCATCCAGCCCCAATACACTAAAGCCTGTGACAGGAAACCTATTGTCAAGCCTTCCCCTGCCGGAGTTTTGTCCAGCAGCAGGAGGGCAGACTCGTGTCTGTGGCTGGCAGCATCCATTTTGCGATGCCAGGGCTCTGTGAAGCTGGTACCGGGTGTACCGGTGCTGTCATATTTCTCCCTCTAGGAGGGAGGAATCATACCTCCCACACCAGTTACTGGTGTGGAGGTATGATTCCAAGGTGTTTGACACCAAACACGACATAATTCCTTGCAGCCATTTTAAAGTTAGCATTTACCGCGAGGTTATAACGCACTTAAGAGTATATGGTTGGCTGCATCACAGACAACCCAGGAATAGTGGTTCCGAAGGCTGCCGAGGGGCTCTGCTCATGCATGGGCACCCTCTCACATAAAACCCAGCACCCTGCCTTCAGGATTGATAAGGCCTGCCATAGGGGTGACTGATAGGTTTATATGTGCAGTGATCAGGATAGACATAGTGAACCTATATCTAAGTAAGGGGTGCATGCACCACCTTACACAGGCTGCAGTAGCAGACCTGTTGTGTCATTTTGGAGGGCCTCTCAGGGGTGGCATAATACATGCTGCAGCCCCTGGGAGGCCTCTGGGGTACCTATGCCCTGGGTACATAGTATACCATATACTAGGGACTCATAAGGCTACGCCAGAATCCAATCTGGAGTGTACCTAAAGTACATGCAATCAATTTAAAGGGAAGGCAGATAGGCTGGGGTCCTGAATAGCAGGATCCCAGCCAAACAAAGTCGAAAACCAGCGAAACACCAGGAAAAAAGTGGGGGCAACCATGCAGTCAGATTCCACCTTCCTACATAACCCCCCCCCCAAACAAAAGGAGATAAGGCTAACCTTGCCCAGTTGAGCCTTTATTGACTAAGTGGCCATATAAGGAAGAACCTGCACTAGCATGGTTACCCCCTGTCTTATGGTCCACTAAGCAATTCCTAACCCCAGGGGTATTGGATGATCTCCACCATCTGGAATTACTACCTGTAGTGTATTTTGGCAAAGTAAAAGGCTGGTGGGGTGTCTGAGTGGAGAAGTGAGGCCCTAATAAAGTTGGTCTCAGCTTCCTCAGATCACTGGTCACCATGGAGGCCTTTCTTTCCATGACTGAGTTGTATCTGGCCCTAAGGGTCAACCTCTGGCAGCCTACAGCTGGGGGTTGGGTCCCTTTGGTTGGAACAATGGAGGGACATGGTAGGTTTGGAACCACTTGGTCCCAGGTTTGCCTTTTCCCAACAGAGCCCATCTGGGGGAGGTCCCTACACATTGGTGTGCAGCGGTTGGGATTCAAGCTTGCTATTGCTTTACCAGATAATCTCAGTGGGCCTGATTCACAGAACTAACTTACGTCAAAAACGTAAACGTAAACATAAAGTTAGTACTTTTAGGTATTCACAGAATACACTTACTCATTTTGGTATTCACAGAATGAACTTACTCATTTCGGTATTCACAGAAGTTAGTAGTCCTAACTTTAGGACTCCTAAATGCCTTCTGTGAATACCGAAAGTCTTAAAGTTAGGATTTTTCTCAGTAAATCCTAACTTTAAGATTCTTCCGTATTCACAGAAGGCATTTAGGAGTCCTAAAGTTAGGACTACTAACTTCTGTGAATACCGAAATGAGTAAGTTCATTCTGTGAATACCAAAATGAGTAAGTGTATTCTGTGAATACCTAAAAAGTACTAACTTTACGTTTACGTTTACGTTTTTGACGTAAGTTAGTTCTGTGAATCAGGCCCAGTGAGTGACTAACTGAAAACCACTAAAGGTACTTAGGTACATATAAATCAAGTGTAGAATAAAGTAAGTTCTACTGAACTTAGAGTGGGGTGTCAAGGGCCTAGCACACCCTTTCTCCAACTCAAGAGAGTTTAGTAGTTCCCACTAGAGTAGGTAGGTGCATACACCACACCACACTAGAATGTCTTCAAGGCCTGAAGTCAGTGACTCCTTGCCAACTAAGTATGACACTGTCACATTCCAATTGAGAAACATGTGTGCATCAAGGAAACTGAAGACAGGGAAAAACCCAAACACCCAAAAGCTCATAGTGACTTTGCTTTTAGATGACCTCAGAAAGACCCCAGGGTCTGATGAGGCAGGCAAAGGGGGTGGGACAACAGAAGAGGAAAGGCCAGGGTGTGAAAACCTCAATGACCAGGACTCTGATGCTGGCCAGGAGGATCAAAATGATTCTAACCTGGAAAATCCAATTCTTCCTGAAGGTGAGGAAGGAGATCCCAGTGGGACTCTCTTTACCCCACCTGGAAGGGTTAACAGTTTACCAAGAAGATATAGGTCTCCTTCTCTGGAGTCTAATCGTTCTGGTACATCTGTAGGGAGCTCTGTTTCTCATAGGACTTCTTCTCATAAAAGGGAGTCCTCTTATGAGAAGAAGTGCCAACTGCTTGAGTTTGAGAGAGCTAAGCTCAGGATCAAGAGAGAGCAATTGGCCTTAGTCAGGGAATCCCTGGAGCTTCAGAGAGCTTCTCAGAAGTTGGGGCTAGAGCCCCATGGTGGCAGCAACAGTGTCCCTAAGAGTAGAGAAGATCCTCATCACCATAGGAACCTGAACAAGATTGTCCCTCCCTACCAGAGTGGGGATGACATCCACAAATGGATAACTGCACTGGAGAGGGCCTGTAAGGTACAGAGGGTCTCCCAGGAGCAGTGGGCAGCAATCTTGTGGCTCTCCTTTGCAGACAAAGGTAGAGACAAGCTCCTCACTGTTAGAGAGGAGAATGCAGATAATTATAAAGTCCTAAAGAGTGCTCTGATTGATGGGTTTGGCCTAACCACTGAACAATACAGGTTAAAGTTCAGAGACACCCAAAAGGCACAGACTCAGGACTGGTTGACTTTGTAGATTGTGCTACTAAGGCTCTGGAAGGTTGGATACATGGCAGCAAGGTGCATGACTATTTATGATTATACAATTTGATTATGAGGGAGCAGATCCTTAATAATTGTCAAAACCAGCTTTTACACCAGTACCTCGTGGACTCTGATCTGACCTCTCCCCAAGAATTGGGAAAGAAGGCAGACAAATGGGTCAGAACCAGAGTAAAGCCAAAGAATCAGGGTGGTGACCAGAAGAAAGATTCTTACAAAAACCAAGAGAAAGGTGGGGATAAATCAAAAGATAAATCCACTACAGGCCCCAAAATTCCTCTTCTGGGGGTGGGTCCCAAACTCCTTCCTCCCCTGAAAAGAAACCGTATTGCCATATATGTAAGAAGCCTGGCCACTGGAAAAATGACCCCAGTTGCCCTAAGGCCAGCAATAAGGAAAATGTTCCTCCCAGCAATACTACCACTCCTCCTGGTACTACAAGTAGTAATCCCCCAGGTGGTAGTAATGCACCCAAAAAGGTAGGTGCATTCTCATGGGGAACTGAGGTGGACCCCAGCTTATCAAGGTCCTCCTCACAGGCCTCCTTAGTCTGTGATGGTGGCATGGGATTTGCCACTTTTACTATGAATCCCAATACTTTGGGCAAGTACAGACAGGAGCCCTTAATAAATGGTCAGAGAGCTGTGGCACTCAGGGACACAGGGGCTAGTGTCACCATGGTGACAGGGAAACTAGTCCCCCCTCAACAGCTTTTACCTGAGTTCAAGTACTAGGTGACCAACATTGATGGTATCAGAACAGATCATCCCAAGGCCATAGTCAATCTCAGCTGGGGAGGGGTCACTGGCACCAAAGAGAGTGGCAGTGTCCCCAAACTTGCCTGTAGATTGCCTGTTGGGCAATGATCTGGAGGTTTCAGCCTGGGCTGAAGTTGAATACCAGGCCCATTTAAAAATGTTGGGCCTCTCTGAGAAGGTTGGTGGGGCTGTTAGGGCCTCAGCCCCATCCCAGGGAAATTTTGGAGAAGTGGAGCCTGAATGAATGGCCCACTCTCCTCCACAAGAGAGCAGAAGGGTTGGAGAAAAGTCTTCTTCCCCCCAGACTATAGGTAAGGGTCAGCTTTCTCAGGGAACTGATCCTACCCCTAGTGAAGGAACTGCCCCAGAGGTGGTCAGGCCTGGCCTGGCAACACCCCTGATGGCAGGGGACCCTTCCAAGGTGGTACTCCAGTCTGGGGCAGGTAACCTGCCCCTCTCTACCCTCCCTCTGTCAGCCCAGGGCTGCAGAGGTCAGGGAGGTCAGTGGACCCCTAAGGGCTCCCTGTCCAGAGGAACCCCTCATCCACAGATTAGGGGCACCCAGTCTAGTAGCCCTAGCCAGGTGAAAATTCCTCGGCACACTGAGGGATCCCTCTTACCATTGTGTAGGGACCTCCCCCAGATGGACTCTGTTGGGCAAAGGCAAACCTGGGACCAAGTGGTTCCAAACCTACCATGTCCCTCCATTGTTCCAACCAAAGGGACCCAACCCGCAGCTGTAGGCTGCCAGAGGTTAAATGTCCAGTATTTGTAAAGCGCACAGCTACCTCCGGAGAGGTGTCCCGGCGCTGGGGGCCGTAGGGAAGATTAAGCAAGCTATTGCCCAGAGTCACATGGTGCTGGGCTGATCTGCCGCCGGCGCCAGGGATCGAACCCTGAGCCCCAGGATCCGGAGTCAGTCGCCCTGGCCGCTGCGCCACACCTCTTCCCCAGGGCCCTTAGGGCCAGATACAACTCAGTCATGGAAAGAAAGGCCTCCATGGTGACCAGTGATCTGAGGAAGCTGAGACCAACTTTATTAGGGCCTCACTTCTCCACTCAGACACCCCACCAGCCTTTTACTTTGCCAAAACACACTACAGATAGTAATTCCAGATGGTGGAGATCATCCAATACCCTTGGGGTTAGGAATTGCTTAGTGGACCATAAGACAGGGGGTAACCATGCTAGTGCAGGTTCTTCCTTATATGGCCACTTAGTCAATAAAGGCTCAACTGGGCAAGGTTAGCCTTATCTCTTTTCGTTTGGGGGGTTATGTAGGAAGGTGGAATCTGACTGCATGGTTGCCCCCACTTTTTCCTGGTGTTTTGCTGGTTTTCGATTTTGTTTGGCTGGGATCCTGCTATTCAGGACCCCAGCCTATCTGCTTTCCCTTTAAATTGATTGCATGTACTTTAGGTACACTCCAGATTGGATTCTGGGGTACCCTTATGAGTCCCTAGTATATGGTATACTATGTACCCAGGGCATAGGTACCCCAGAGGCCTCCCAGGGGCTGCAGCATGTATTATGCCACCCCTGAGAGGCCCTCCAAAATGACACAACGGGTCTGCTACTGCAGCCTGTATAAGGTGTTCATGCACCCCTTACTTAGATATAGGTTCACTATATCTATCCTGATCACTACACATATAAACCTATCAGTCACCCCTATGGCAGGCCTTATCAATCCTGAAGGCAGGGTGCTGGGTTTTATGTGAGAGGGTGCCCATGCATGAGCAGAGCCCCTCTGCAGACTTCGGAACCACTATTCCGGGTTGTCTGTGATGCAGCCAACCATATACTCTTAAGTGCATTATAACCTCGCGGTAAATGCTAACTTTAAAATGGCTGCAAGGAATTATGTTGTGTTTGGTGTCAAACACCTTGGAATCATACCTCCACACCAGTAACTGGTGTGGAGGTATGATTCCTCCCTCCTAGAGGGAGAAATATGACAGCACCGGTACACCCGGTACCAGCTTCACAGAGCCCTGGCATCACAAAATGGATGCTGCCAGCCACAGTCACAAGTCTGCCCTCCTGCTGCTGGACAAAACTCCGGCAGGGGAAGGCTTGACAATAGGTTTCCTGTCACAGGGCGGTGTGACCACCTCCCAGACAGGCTTTAGTGTATTGGGGCTGGGTGGGTGCACTCCAAGAGTGCTTTGATGTCTGCACTGGGGGCACATTTGGTGTCCCTGTGCATAGTCCAGCTCAAACCGGTTGCAGGGGCACTCAGCCCCTGCTCTGGTGCGAAACTGGACCCCTCTGTCCTGACCCTCCCATAGGTGGGTCCCCCAGAGTTTGTCCCACCCCTTCCTTGGGTATAAAGTAGGAAACCCTGGCTACAGGACTTTAGATTTTACCTGGACTAAACTCTGCAACAGAAACCAAGTACTTCGACGATCTACACTACGCTGGATGACTGAAGAATCTCCCTTGGAGTAAAGGAGTTACTCCCCTGCAAGGCAGGCACCTTTAACGCAACTGACCGGTTGGCATCTCCGAAGCTCCTGAGGACTCCGAAGAATATTGCCACACAGGAAGTGGGTTCCCGAGGTCTCTGAGGTTGATCTGTGCCCACAGCAAGTCTGAGGCCCGTATCCTTCGTGGTGACCGTGCAACTTGAACCCCTGGACACAGTGTCTATTTGCAGAAGCATCAGCTTTCCGGCGACCCCTGAGGCTGAGCTTTGGGTTACTTGTAGCCCTGACCCCGAGCAGTAATTACACCAAAGATTGCTGGCCTACACTCAACGAGTGTTCTGTGGACCGCCATTTTGTGATTCCTCTCAAGGTCCCTTCGCGATCCCTGGTCTGTTGACCTGTGGGTCCCTAAGAAGGCAACTCTAACTTTCAATGGGCTTCTCTGGTTGCTCCAGATGTGCCCTGACTCTTCATCGCTTGGGGAGTCCTCAGGACCTAGCTGGTCCTCACAGAAGCATCATTACTCTGACAGCGTGGGTTGCAGTTGCCAAGGCTTGTTGGTCTCCAATCCGGAAACTGACCCCTCAGCAATCGACATATTTCGTGGGACAGCTCGCTTGCGGATCCTGGTCATCGTCGACGTCTCCTGGTCCACGTGGCTGCAGAGTCAAGCTTCACCTCTTCGCACCTGAAGCACCCGACATCGGTGGGCATTTGATTGCTCTGCTCCTGGTCACGTGAAGTGACCCAGACTTTGTCCCCTCTGCTTTCAGGTTCTTCACATCTTTGATCCAGGCTTGGATCACACCGGACACTTTTCTTCTCCACGGCAGTAGCTCTTCTTCGCAACACGCCATAGAAAACGACAAGGGTATCCGACACCACTTGACCCCTATGCACCCGGCTTCCCTGGGCTAGGTAACACGGGTACCTCGGTACTCACAAGGGTGCTGGCCTTTGAACCTTCTAAGTTTAGCTGGGTTTGCTTGAAGTCCTCTCCGAAGTGTCCTTAAACACTAAAATTCCAACCGCGACTTTCCCATAGAGTTGTACGGAGCTCGCGTCTGTGTTCCCACACTGCACCCGTCCTCCGTGGGTCCCCTGTGTCACTACCTTGGGTGGTTCCTTGGGGTCCCAGCGATTCTACGTGCTCTAGGCACTGTGTCTAGTCAAGTCGTGGTTCTTATACCACTTTCTTAGTATATGGTTTGGTCTCCCCTGGAGCCCACTGTGTATTGTGCTATTTACTGTCGTTCTAGTACTGTGTAATTGTGTGCCTTGTTCTCAAATCTCATAAATAGGTTAGTAGAGAGTATTTAGTAATAAATATATATATTTTATATATACCTGGTGTGGTTCTCCTTTCATTTGGTCATTCAAGAGGTTATATACTGGTAAAACAAGCTGCTTTACATTCCTTCAAGACTTAGCCTGAAGGCTGCTCTCCACAGCTACCACTAGGATAGCTTTCTATGAAGGTTGTCTTTAACCTAATCATCAATAAGGGTCGTTTGGACTGGTGCAAGGTGCCCACTTTAATTAGTGGACAGCATATACCAGGCCAACTTCTCACATTGGTGTGCAGCGTGTGGGATTCCAGCTTGCTATTGTTTTACCAATGAAGACAGGACCCGGTGCTGTTACCAAGGCAATGTATGCAAGCACTGTCACATACACATGTGGCACACATGCATGTAACAGTCTCACATTGCTTGTTTCAGTCGCCAGGCTACACACATGACTGTGTAGGGGTGTGAAAGACTTCCCTCTGCATACATTGTTTGAAACATGGGTGACAAAAACCCTTGCCGATGGAGGGTTTACAGTAAAACACCCCCACACATATCCACTTTTGCTTAGAGATTTGCTTGGAACAATTTTCCAAGCATTGCCGTCACATGTGAAGTTTTAGGAAAGTGACAATCAGGACGATCTTTCTAAAAAACAAACTTTGCTGATTTCATCAAACTTAGCAGATGAATTTTAAATGCCTTGCCCGTAATAGTCACATGTTTTAGGCAATGGTGGCATGAACATCTAAGGTTTGTCTGCTCTCACTGCTGTTTCTGTAAACGGTCTGGCCGGAGACAGCTTCAGATTTCTCGCCAGCCTCATGTAAAACAAAAAGAATCAAAAAGAAGACATACATAGAAGGCCTTTGGGAGACCTCTTTTCATCCATTGGTCTATTCAAGTGTCATTCATATTTTGCTGCCGCCCATCACAGCAGAGGCAATGGGTCAGCCCACGTCAGCTATTGGCTGTCTTGCACTGTGGGTGGGAGCGGGCTGGAAACCAGATTGAACAGGTCCCAACACAACACAATGGCGAACCAATATAAGAAGGCAGGCAATGACCAGAGAAGAGTCCCAACAGCAGCCACCACTAAGGGCTGGAAAATGCAACTAATTTGTACCTTGAAATAAGACAATGCCAGATGCCCTTGAGTGACGTTTCATCTGCCTCCCTTCTCGAGGCTAATGTTATGGCTTCCCTAGCAGGGTGGGGGCTCAGAATCACTCACATCAGGACACCAGCAGAGGAGTCTCGCCATCTGTACAGGGCAGACCTAGAAGGCGTCTTTACCTTTCGGGCTGAGGTCCTGACCTAGAAGGCGTCTTTACCTTTCGGGCTGAGGTCCAGACCTAGAAGGCGTCTTTACCTTTCGGGCTGAGGTCCTGACCTAGAAGGCGTCTTTACCTTTCGGGCTGAGGTCCTGACCTAGAAGGCGTCTTTACCTTTCGGGCTGAGGTCCAGACCTAGAAGGCGTCTTTACCTTTCGGGCTGAGGTCCTGACCTAGAAGGCGTCTTTACCTTTCGGGCTGAGGTCCTGACCTAGAAGGCGTCTTTACCTTTCGGGCTAAGGTCCTGATCTAGAATGTGTCTTTACCTTTCGGGCTGAGGTCCTGACCTAGAAGGCGTCTTTACCTTTCGGGCTGAGGTCCTGACCTAGAAGGCGTCTTTACCTTTCGGGCTGAGGTCCTGACCTAGAAGGCGTCTTTACCTTTCGGGCTGAGGTCCAGACCTAGAAGGCGTCTTTACTTTTCGGGCTGAGGTCCTGACCTAGAAGGCGTCTTTACGTTTCGGACTGAGGTCCTGATCTAGAATGCATCTTTACCTTTCGGGCTGAGGTCATGACCTAGAAGGCGTCTTTACCTTTCGGGCTGAGGTTCTGATCTAGAAGGCGTCTTTACCTTTCGGGCTGAGGTCCTGACCTAGAAGGCGTCTTTACCTTTCAGGCTGAGGTCCTGATCTAGAAGGCGTCTTTACCTTTTGGGCTGAGGTCCTGATCTAGAAGGCGTCTTTACCTTTCGGGCTGAGGTCCTGACCTAGAAGGTGTCTTTACCTTTCGGGCTGAGGTCCTGATCTAGAAGGCGTCTTTACCTTTCGGGCTGAGCTCCTGACCTAGAAGGCGTCTTTACCTTTCGGGCTGAGGTCCTGATCTAGAAAGCGTCTTTACCTTTTGGGCTGAGGTCCTGACTTAGAAGGCGTCTTTACCTTTCGGGCTGAGGTCGTGATCTAGAAGGCGTCTTTACCTTTTGGGCTGAGGTCCTGACCTACAAGGCGTCTTTACCTTTCAGGCTGAGGTCCTGACCTAGAAGGCGTCTTTACCTTTCGGGCTGAGGTCCTGACCTAGAAGGCGTCTTTACCTTTCGGGCTGAGGTCCATGCCATCAATGTAGAAAGGTCCATTGCGAAGGGCGATCTCCTGCAGGATGATGCCAAAGCTGTACACATCTCCCTTCTGGGTCCCTTGAGGGGGCGGCCTACCCCGCCGCAGCAGTTCAGGCGCCGTCCACAATTTTTCTGTGACATGAAAGAAAGGAAGAAGGTTGGAGAGGGGACATATGCAGCATAGAAAATAATTCAGCGCTCTGACCTGACGGGAAAATCTATCAACAGGAGAATCTGCCAAAAGAGGTCATCTGACCTGCACTAATCAAACCATTCAATCTCATGCTAGCTCCTAGAGGCAGCTCATCCATGGAGTCACCACTATATTGTGTGAGGGAGAAGCAGGTGCTACGTGTAACATTGTTCTCTATGCAGCAAGTGACCACCGAGTTGCCCATAGACCTGTTACCCACACATCCAGTGACCACTGAGTTGTTCACAGAATTTAGCTACACATCCAGTGACCACTGAGTTGTTCACAGTATTTAGCTACACATCCAGTGACCAGTGAGGTACCCATAGAACAGTTACCTATCCATCCAGTGACCACTGAGTTGTCCACAGTAGTTAGCTACACATCCAGTGACCGCTGAGTTATCTGCAGGAAGTTACCTATCCATCCAGTGACCACTGAGTTATCTGCAGGAAGTTACCTATCTATCCAGTGACCACTGAGTTATCTGCAGGAAGTTACCTAGCCATCCAGTGACCACTGAGTTATCTGCAGGAAGTTACCTATCCATCCAGTGACCGCTGAGGTACAAACAGCACAGTTCCCTACATGCCCATGGCCACATCCCTGAGATAGTCTGCCACTTAGTCTTACCCCAGCAGACACCCACTGCCCCCCTCGTGTGGGCTACTCCCTCCTGCTGCCCCTGCTCTTGGAGTATCCAGCTGTGTCCCAGGTGCCAGACACCTCAAGCAGCCCCTGCAGGGCACCTGCGGGTGGTAGCCACATGCACCAGCAGCTCTCTGGCCATGGCCCCAATCTCTCCTTTGGCTTGGTGGGGCAGTTTCTTCCCTACTACCCTACTGCTCCGTTTTGGTAAACTGTCCAGCTGCATCCTGGACACCTCTTCGTGCTGACACCGGAGGGCTTAGGGTAAGGCGGGGTTGGTCCTGCTGACTTCACACAAACAGAACCTGAGCTCTAAGGTAAGAGGCTCACCTGAGACCCATGCTTCCCTCCTTGGTGGTATGACCTAATTCTCCTAAAAGAATGAAGAAAACTCCTGTGTACCACCTCTCATCATTCCTTCATGCTGTGACTGATTTAAAAGTGATACTCAGTTCACCGCACAACAGTCCCAAGATCGGGCAGGAAGTGAACATTTATTGATCTGACATCTTCATTCATTCCATAATCGACTCCTCAGACCCCAAATAGCTTTGCCGATTACTTCTTCGCTCACACCCACCCATGTGCTTCCTTGAACTAGCCTGTTTCCTGCTGCTCCCGCGACCCTTGATTGTGGGAGAAGAGACAGAGGCCCTGATTTTGATCTTGGGGGACGAGTTACTTCGTCACAACGGTGCCGGATATCCCTTCACCAAAATATAAACCCCATTATATCCTACGGAATTTATATTTCGGCGGATGGAATATCCGTCACAACGGTGCCGGATATCCCTTCACCAAAATATAAACCCCATTATATCCTACGGGATTTATATTTCGGCGGGTGGAATATCCGTCATCATTGTGACGGAGTAACCTGTCCACCAAGGTCTAAATCAGGCCCTGAGCCAGTAGTCAGGGAGTGAGCAACACTTTTTCACACTGCTAGAACATGCTTAGCTATACAAGACCATGGAGAAGCCTTCAGCGCCTCCCATCCTTGCTGGAACACATACTTGCACACTGTATGTAGGTTTTGTTCGACAACATGTGACTGGCGTTGCTTTGTTCCAGAGCAGCATGGAAGGTGCTAGGGTCAGAGCAGAGAGTGTCCCCGGACAGCAGGTGCCACGAGGAGGCGCTAGACAGGAATATCTCACCTGGGGAGCCTCGTTTCCAGAGATATGGCCATGACAGACTCCCCCCAACTCATTGGTCATCTGGAACAGAGCTCACTCGTGCCTGAGGATCCTCAAAAGAGCAACAAACCATTGCCAAACTCAGGGGTTCCCAACCTGGCGGAGTGAGATGGCGTTTCAGGGGGTGCGACAAAGAGGGAAAGTATGTACTGTATGCATAACAGGAATCTGGTGAGAATTTTGTAGGGGGTGCGAACATTAATCAAACATTTCCTAGGGGTGCGGGGCATAGAAAAGGTTGGGAGCCCCTGGCCTCACTCTTCCAATAGCACTATATGTAAGTGTCATGATTTCGGGGTGCCTGAGCAGGAGGCTGAAAAGTGAGCCCCTCCAATGCACTATGTGATTATCATACTGCTTTGATGACACCCTGGCACTGTACATCTCGCTTACTCCATGCCTTCGAGGAGTTCTATGGTGTGTATGGATGTGGTATTTCTATAGCGTGAACCTCGCCTAAAGACAGCGGAGCGCTGCTCATGGTCAAAGACAAGCACAAAGTCAACAAGTGATAGGAAAGGTAGCAGCGCTCTAACAGCACAAGTCGACTATCACTGCAGTGTGATGGAGGACTCCTTACAGAGGAACCTCCTTCTGTTCTAAATTAGAGCATCTTTGGGGTGGTCCTGATGGGGACGTGGCTGATCCAGATCCTGAGAGCATAGATGGAAAAGGCCTGCTGCCATGTTATTTCTTTATTACAATTCATATTCTGCAGTCTAATGGTGTCCAGGCTGCAGGGAGCTGAGAACAACCAGAGAAGATGAGCTTGCAGGCCGGATAACTAGTTCCCTGAGAGGTTTACTCCAATGACATCCAAGCACAAGGAGCCAGAGCGCGTGGCCCTGCGAGGCTCACGGTGCAGTGTGAACACAGTGAGACCCTTCAGCCTCAGCACCATCTCTGCAGCTCTACCCCAGAACCTGGGGCTTTTAGTGGTCAGAGATTGCCGCCTGGTGCCGCTTGTAGGGGTAATGAAGCGAGCATCAGACTTGTAGGAGCCTCTCACTGAGACCAGAGTTAGTGAGTGTGTGAATCCCTGAGTCAGAGAGTGAGTGAGGAAACAACTAGTGGTGGGGTGAGCAGGAAGTGAGTGACTGATGGTGGACATTTTTAACAATAATTTACATCTTGTATATTTAGAACGACTGCACTCATTGCAATGTGTATATTTAGATGCATCTGTTTTCATTATATATGTACACAATTAAAAGTTGTGCACATTGCACAACGGATAGACACAATTAAGTGTCTTAAGCTAGAGTCTACTGGAGTGAATTGATTCAGTGAGTGGGAGAAGCAGTGACAGCACAGGACACAAATTCACCAGGCCCACAGCTAAGAATAAGATGCATTAATTGGCCAAACAGTTATAGCATATTAATTTCCCAGGTAAGAACCAATCAAAGCCAGTTTTGAAGTCCAGTGGGGAGGGGCCAAGCCTTAAAGCTGGGAGGGGCAAGCTAAAAGCCTTAAAGTGACCAGTTGATTCACCATGACAGCTTCGCAGGCCTGGGGTTTCACTAAGCAGAGACATTATTTGAGTGGTAGTATCGCTTCACTTAAATTGAACCAACCAATGGCTTGTGAGAGGCTAACCTGTGGTACTTGACATGGAGCCACGTGGCCACCCTACTCACAGCACAACACGCCTTTAAGTAACTTACTTGCGTACAGGGCATACGAGTCCTCGGAGTCACAGCACGACCGGAAGCTGGCCAGCCCGTAGTCGGTGATCTTCAGCACAAAGCGGCTGTCCACCACGCAGTTGGAGGATTTCAGGCTCCCGTGCGATTCGATCAGGCTGTTGTGCAGAAAGGACATTCCCTGCGTCACAGGAGGAGGGTGCACGGTGGGGGGCAGACAAAAGGGAGACACGGATGAGACATCTCTGGTGGGGGCACCAACCTTCCAGTAAGCCCAGGCCCCCATCATTCCGGGCCCTCCAAGCAAGGCGACAGAAATAGAAGAAAGGCGGCAGCTGCCACCCCCGTAAATCCATGGATCACACGAGCCAAGGTGGCACCTGGCGGGAAGGGTGGCACTGGCCCGGAGCCCAGGGGCAGCTGCCGCCCCGCGTATTTATGAGCGCTGCACATGGCACATGTTTAACATCGCAAGCCCCCCCCGTGACATTTCTGATCGCATGACGTCAAGGCGCTGGGTGGGGTATCAGCTTCTGTTACGGACCGCGTCAGGGGCCTTGTTTATGCTGACTTGGCAAAGATGGCCTGCGGCAGCCTGACTACAACAACCCTCCCATGGAGCAATGGAGACATATTGTAGAGTTTAGAGGCAATTAAGTGCTCCACAACCTCCCCAGGGAGGTCAGTCCTTGACTCACGTGCTTTCTGGGGCTAAGTCGGCTCTAATCCCACCCAAGAGAGTGCAAACCTTTCACCTCTGCATGGTTCAAACCAGGCTCCATTTTTGTTGCAGGTCTTAAACTCTGGAAATGCAGATGAAGTCACCAGAACTTTACAAATGCCTCCCATGAGGCCTCCAGAACAGGACACAACACTTTGGGCCCCGTTCACAAAGGGAAACGTACACTTTTGTGTACCTTTGCTACTTTTTGGGTATTCACAAAGGTAAACTCAGACCAAAAGTCTAACTTTACTCCTTTTCAGTATTCACAAAGGTAAGTAACTAGTAGTAACTTTACTACTAGTAGTAACTTTACTACTAACAAAAATGTGCCTAACAAAAATGAATGTGTCCTTCTGTAACGAAACTGGTGCTCATGTAAAGCGCTCTGATACCCGATGTCTCGGGTATAGTTTGCGCTATATAAAACTCAAAAAAAAAAACTACTAGTAACTTTACCAAAAAGTAGTAACCTTACACTTAAGTCCAAGTTTACTCCTTTTCTGTATTCACAAAGGTATGTTACTACAAGTAAAGTTAGACTTTTGGTCTGAGTTTACCCTTGTGAATACAGGAAAGTAGTAACCTTACACTTAAGTCCAAGTTTACTCCTTTTCTGTATTCACAAAGGTAAGTTACTACAAGCAAAGTTCGACTTTTGGTCTGAGTTTACCCTTGTGAATACAGGAAAGTAGTAACCTTACACTTAAGTCCAAGTTTACTCCTTTTCTGTATTCACAAAGGTAAGTTACTACAAGCAAAGTTAGACTTTTGGTCTGAGTTTACCCTTGTGAATACAGGAAAGTAGTAACCTTACACTTAAGTCCAAGTTTACTCCTTTTCTGTATTCACAAAGGTAAGTTACTACAAGTAAAGTTCGACTTTTGGTCTGAGTTTACCCTTGTGAATACAGGAAAGTAGTAACCTTACACTTAAGTCCAAGTTTACTCCTTTTCTGTATTCACAAAGGTAAGTTACTACAAGTAAAGTTCGACTTTTGGTCTGAGTTTACCCTTGTGAATACAGGAAAGTAGTAAACTTACACAAAAGTTCAAGTTTGCCTTTGTAAATTGGGCCCTTCCTGTTACCAGATGAGTGGCCTGCAGCTGTGTGTTGTTGCCTATGCAGGCCCCCCAATCTTGTGCTCTGCAAAGGGGCTGTGTCCAGGGCGATGTGCGCCCCCCCACCATTATGTAGGCCATAACTGTGAGCTTCATTAAGCACAGTTGTGACTGTAGAGACGGAAGCCTGCAAGGGACAGCAGACCTCCAGCTCAGCTCTCAAACGTAATGGCATTAGAACATCTGGCCCAAGGGACGGAGATCACAACACCACAAAGTGATGGTGTTTTTTTATACATCACACTTAACCATTTCTGGCATCCATCAAGCCCCCCCCCACGTAAATCACTGGGAACCCCTCCCACACATGCATCATGGTTTAATGGCAGCCCATGGGTTTCACTTATACCTTTGTGACACCCGGCTAGACCCCACACTAGTGCTAGACCCCACCCTAGTGCAACACACTCACATCTCTGTGGCATCTGCCAAGCACAGTGCACATCACTTCCAGCTTCCTGGCATCTGCAGAGACCCAACTCCTGCTCCTTACACTCCACCCTTCATGGTAGTGGTCATAGATGGCTCACCTGATGCATCAAACTCATACCTCAGCTTTACCTGGTCCCCACACCTTATCCATTGCACTCATCCGTCCACTGCAGATGGCGGCCACGCACAGCCCCATCTGTCGCACTCTTACCTTCACAATGTCATTGATGAGTGAGTTCCGGAACATCCAGTCCAGGTTAATGCTCTCGTTCTCCAGAATGTCCTAAAAAACAACAAGGAGAGCTGACTTAGATGATTGGCTGCAGCAAGGGCGACGTCAAGCTATGCAGGCCAATGACAGGCCATTACTTCTAGGGAGGCAGAGAGGCGGGGTCTAGGTGTAGCCAATGACAGGCTATTCCTCTTAGGTAGGCTGAGAGGCAGGTTCTAGGTGTAGCCAATGACAGGCCATTCCTCCCAGAGAGGCAGGTTCTAGGTGCAGCCAATGACAGGCCATTCCTCCCAGACAGGCAGGTTCTAGGTGTAGCCAATGACAGGCCATTCCTTCTAGGGAGGTAGAGAGGGCAGGTTCTAGGTGTAGCCAATGACAGGCCATTCCTTCCAGGGAGGCAGAGAGGCAAGTTCTAGCTGTAGCCAATGACAGGCCATCCCTTCTAGGGAGGTAGAGGCAGGTTCTAGGTGTAGCCAAAGACAGGCCATTATTCCTAGGGAGGCAGAGAGGCAAGTTCTAGGTGTAGCCCATGACAGCCCATTCCTCCTAGAGAGACAGGTTCTAGGTGTAGCCAATGACAGGCCATTCCTCCTAGGGAGGGATAGAAGCAGGGTCTAGGTGCAGCCAATGACAGCCCATTCCTCCTAGAGAGACAGGTTCTAGGTGTAGCCAATGACAGAACATTCCTTACAGGGATGCAGAGAGGCAGGTTCTAGGTGTGTCAAGGAAGCAATGTCTTGCAACCTCAGAAAATGAAGACTTCTTTTGTGGTTATGTGGGACACAGATTTCTGTAACAGGGGAAGGCACCTCCTCATCAGCCCCAGGACCATTCCACACTAGGGACCTGATTACGATGGCGGTCGGACGAGCATCCAACCACCATCGCAGTGGGAGTGGGACCACCCAACAAGTAGTCGGAGGTCTCACCCGCCAGATAATGAGGCGACCGCCATGTAAGTGGTCTGAAACATCTCTTTTTCTACTGTGGCATGCGCAGTTGCCTGGAAAAGGGCCGCAGCACAAGCCACAATAGAAAAAGGGATGTTTTTAAACATCCATGCACCGTGTGCCAGACGCCATGTGGTGCCTGGCACAAGGCGCATGGATGTTTGGGGGGGCAACACATGTGCTCCCCCGGCCACATTACGGAGGCCTATGGGGGCCCTGCTCGGGGCCCCCAAAGTCCATTTCTGACAGCCTTTCCATGGCAGTCGGACCACTACGAAAAGGCTTTTGGAAACTGACATCCTAATCTCTATGGCGGTGCCTCTGCAGGCACCCCGCCATTGTAGGGATTAGTCTCCACCCCGACCGGCTCCTTGAGGCTGTTGGAGGCGGCGGTCTCCCCCCCCACCTGCTGCCCTGCAACCGCCGGTATCATAATCCGGTGGTCGGACCGCTACCCAAGATGTCGGGCAGCCTGTCGGTGACGGTCCACCTGACATCATAATTGGGCCCTAGGTGTGCACTTCTGTGATAGTCTAGAATGTTCCTTTGTGTGTGCACACAATTGCTTCTCACTCTATCTTGACCGGTCCATGTATTCTGGGCTCGCTTTCTCCATCTCTATGTGGCTCCTCTTTCTCCAGGATTGGGTGACTACATTTGTTACTGGGATGCTAAGCTTTTAATGGACCCTGGGTCTGACTTTTATAATCTCTTGGTCACTACAATCTTCTTTTTATTATGTTTTAATGTCTGGAGAGAGTGTATTTCACACTTTCTCTTTTGTGATATGCTGCTTATTTTGCGGTGTCAGTCCATCCCTGATGAAGGGACACTTTTCGCTTGGACGCCTACCATAGAGGTGATTTCTGGGCGTCAGCCATCGCGCCCTCTTTGCGATAAGCAGACACAGCTGGATTCTGTAATTCAGGTGAAAATGCACCTCTTTCAAGGACACTGCTTCACCATGAGGTACCTGTCTTCTTCTGTCCCAAGAACCCACCTACCTCTCCTGTCACTCACTGGATGTGACCTTACCTTTGACCCTGCACAGCACTCTGCTGCCTTTTGTCTAGGTTTGCATAATACGAATACCACCTACATAGTAAGCTCACCTTAACCCAGGCCTGTTCCAACCCTCCCACGGACCAAGGCCGAAGTGGACTGCGTAGAGCCTGACCCTCTCCTCCTACCTGCAGGCTGCCACGGGGGCAGTACTCTGTCACGATGCAAATATTCGGGGGGTCGATGCAGGCCCCGATGAACCTGGTCAGATGGTTGAACTGGACATCTCTCATCTGGAAGAAGAAGTCACACACACAGGACATAAATTACTCAGGCACCTTGAACTCCTTTCATCAGCGACAGTGAAGTGATTGTCATCTGTTGAATTACTCCCCCAGGGTGAGCCTTCTACCTGCTAGTCAGCAGCGGCTGGTATGGAACGCTGGCAGGGGGTGGTGGTTCGGGTAAAAGAAAAATAGAAAAGAAAAAAGAAACTTACATGCTCGTCGCAACGGCCACCAGCCGCCGGCTTTCCTCCACACAGGAACCAGGAAGCAAGCTCCCAGGCTCCCACCCAATCACAACGCTGCAATGCAGCTTTGTGATTGGTCTGAGCGCCGTGGTTCGGTGCTCAGACGGGGAATGGGAGCCTGGGTATGTTCTCCACCCAGGCTGTAATGCAGCCTGGGTGGAGAGCATGCAAAGTGCGCATGTAGGTTTGACTGGCCTGAGAGGGCCGGCCAAACCTCCATGTACACTTAAGGTGCAGCCACCACTCCTCCCTGCGACGCGGGGAGCCCAGCCCCGCCCCGCCGCTTCAACTGCAAGCTCAATACAAAAAATATAATGCTAATAATGGAGCGTTATTATAATTTTATTTTTTGTATTGAGTCTGCAGTTGAAGCAGTGGGGCGACACTCCTGCGCCTTAGCGGAGGAGCCGCCACTGCTGCTAGTACACCCAAGCAGGACTCCTGAACCCCTCATAGTTACTCCTGTCACTCTTACAGCTTCTCGCCTCCACGTCTGATGACTGCTGGAGCCGGCTCTTCTTTGTGAAAGAGATCTAGAACAGTCCGCACACCCCACCATCAGAGCCAAGGTCAGCAGCCTTATAATGTGAACCTTATAGGACCACTTCCTCTCACGGGACATTCCTCCAGAACACCTCACTCCATGATGCCAGTACCAGAGGAGCATTCCATTTGTATAAAGATTTCTGCCCTCACCATTACCTTAGTGTCACTAGAACATTCCATTTGTGCAAAGTGCTTCCAACTACCCCCTTGATTTTATGTCACTGGAGCATTCTATTTGTACAGTGTTTCCGCATATCCAATTGTTTTTGGTATCAGTGGAACACGCTTTGAACAAGATTTTTCAACTTATCCCATTGGTTCATGTCCTAGGAACATTCCATTTGAACAAGACCTTCCAACTTATCCCATTGGTTCATGTCCCTGGAACATTTCATTTGAACAAGACCTTCCAACTTATCCCATTGGTTCATGTCCCTGGAACATTCCATTTGAACAAGACCTTCCAACTTATCCCATTGGTTCATGTCCCTGGTGGAACATTCCACTTGACCAAAACTTTTCAACTTATTCCATTTCTTCATGTCATTGGAACATTCTATTTGTTCAAAATGTTTTATCGTCAGCATCATTCAATCCTCCCGCACAGAACACCTCCGTACAAAGTGAGTCTGCTAACCCCATTGTTTCAGTATCATTGGAACATTCCGTCTCTTCAAATGGTTGCTGCTTACCCCACTGTTGCAACATCAGATGACCCCCCACAGCCACCATCTTTGTAAAAAGCCTTAATTCTGATTAGCAGTGTTTGGCCCTCATTACAAGCGGCTGTAATATGTATTGCATTCAATAAACTTCATTAGGGGTCCGAATTCATCAGCTGCAATAAATGACTCCTAATAGAAGTCTTTGCCCGATGATGGGAAATAACACGAGTTTGCTGCTTACTGCACCAACATCAGCATGTCCCAGCAGTTACCGGGCATGTCTGACCTGTGGTATTTGGTGCAGACTTGAGATTCTGGTGTGTGGTGACAAGAGTTACCAGGTGCACCAGAAATGTCTGGGCTGCTTGTGATGAGGGCTTATTTTGAATGTATGTTTGGTCCACAGAGCGATGCACATAGCGCCAGAGGTGAGGAGTAACTGTGGTTTCGGGATTGATTGTGGACTGTCCACAGTGGGAAAGAAGGCAGTGGGGAGAGGCACCCCCTTCCCTCACTGTTACTCTTCCTTAGGCCTATTGATTCTGGGGAGACCTTCGCGAGTCCTTGGGGCTCATTTGCTTCACCTCATCTTATAGGTGCATCACACTCTCCTTTGCACGTCCAGGCTAGTGTCTGAGGTCATATGTCAGAAATGTTCTAGAAACACTGAAATAATCCGTGTGGCATCTCTGGGCCAGAGTGTGGGGCATATTCACAAGAACGTGCGCTAAACAACTCCAGAAAATGTTAACGCAACTTTACACATCGCGGTCTATCGCGGGAAAATAACCCAGTGTTAACCTGGAATTCACAACAAGGCGGTACCATGCGATAGTCCTCCGAAAACGCGGCCAATGTCCGCGATACAACCACCGCGACGGAGTCAAAAACACAAACCCCAACACCAAAAAACGTGCGATGAGCCCATTCGCGATGAGGAAATCAGCGATAAGCAGCGCCAGGCCTGCCATACACACACGGCAGGCGGGAAAATCACTACAAAAGTAGAACAAACACACAAACACAAAATGACCAACACCCAAGCACCATGGAGGCAGCCAGAGCAGGCGCAGAGGACGAGCGGAACCCCACAAGCACCCCGGACAACCAGCCTGGGACCTCGGTGACAAGGAAGGGCAAGGACAAGAAGAAGAGGTGACGAAGTTCAGTCCGCAGGAGAATAGGATCCTGGTCACGGAGGTGATAGAACACCATCAACAACTGTCCGTCGCCTCCAATGTGTCATTGGGCAGCTAAAATGGATTATGGCGGGCCATCGTGGACAAGGTGAATGCCGTCGGAGAGCACAAGAGGTCAATGGACGAGGTCAAGAGGCGATGGATTGACATCAAGCGCAAGACCAAGGAGAAACTCGCAGGCAACCAGAAGCAGCAATGCAGACTGGAGGTGGGAGCCCAGCGCCACAGCTTGAGCTGGATGACATGGAGGAGCTGGTGTCGACAGTCATCAGTGTGGAGACCGTGGCAGGAGTCGGGGCACCGGACACTGCTCGACATGACACAACACAACAGCAACAGATTGAGTAACCACCAGGTACTGGGGGCCCGGGGGGAGATGGCCACAATGGCACACATGCACAATCAAGCAGAGCACAGTGCACACCCACAATGACTCTGGATCATGGCCCTGATCAACAGCCTGTCACAATGTACATTGCCATGCTGTTTGAATGTGAACATGTACCATGCGGCTACATACATGTGGACACATTGTAACACAGCATCTCCCCTTCACATTGCAGGGGCACCGTCAACACCTCCTGCAGAGCAGTCCCAGCCACTCTTCACTGATGACGAGGAGGACACCACCAGCATCGACACCCAAGCCCTCCAAGACATCATTGAACTCATCCGCCAATCACCTCCAGGACCAGGGCAGCCCAGCTGCATCGAGGAGACCCCACCCACTCCACAAACCACCCAGCAGGAGGCACCCACAACCCCGGCTGTCTCCCAAGAGCCCCCCGAACAACACATGGCCTTCAAACGCCGTGTGTTGGAGGTCCAGAGGGAGATGGCTGAGCAGGTGCGGGTGGGGTTCGACCTCATGGCTACTAAACTTGACACCATCCATGGGTGTCTGAGTACCATCAGGGACCACCTCCAGTCCCTAACGGACACCCACACGCCGCTCCATGGTCTCCAGCGAGCCCTGGCTGACATCGCTGGAGTCATGACTCGGAGACAAGAACACCTGTCCGCACAGAGTGGCTCCAGCGATCTCAGCCGTGAGATGGCACACAGGCTCATGGAGGACATGGTGCGGATGGAGGCGGAAAGGATGGCAGCCACCGCTGCACATCAGCGAAATGTAGCTGGGATCTACCATGCCCTGCATGTCCTCATCATGGCATTGCTGCCACAAGGCGTGGCGCAGATGAATGCTGCTGCCCCTACACCATCCACATCTCCGCCGCCTGGTGTGTCAGTGCCTCACAGTCCGGCAGGCATTTCCACTCCGGCACCTGATGTGTCACTGCCACACAGTGCGGCTGACAATCCACCTCCGGTCCCTGATGTGTCAGTGGCACACAGTGCCGCAGCCGGAACTGCACCACCCACAGGTGGGGCAGAGCACACATCCGAGGACGTGGATGGGCTTGAGTTCAGAAGGAGGCACTAGCATTCATGTCCGCCACCTGGCCTGTTTCTGCTTGGTGCCTCACATCGCCCCATGACCTTCCACTGACCCCCGATACACTCTGCTGCACTCACCTTGGACCGCGACATGGACTGCCATATCCTGTTTGGTGACCAATGACACGGCGACCAGACTGGGGACTGTACCCTTCCTCTTCCGCTGTACTTGTCATTCCCCGATGGACTCTGGCTGGCCCTCCACGGGCCCATATTGTGAAGTGGGGTTGGCATGGCCCTGTACTGCTCCAGCTGCAAAACTCCACTGTATGTGCATTAAACATTCAGAAACGCACTGCTGTGTCACGTCTTTCATCATTCATGTATGAATGTGTGGATGAATGTAGGCTCAGTGATTCCCCCCAACGTCAATGATGCTCATCTAGTGGGAATCCAGTCACAGTGGGCTACATTGCCGATTTCGTTCCGGGTGCCGCAGACACCACAACAGGGACACACGCATTAGTCACTTCCTTGTCCGGACATGGACTGAACCACGCCCAGAGCCCCCGAGTCATTGTTGCAAGCCCTGCGCTGGTCCGGCGTACGCCAGGCCAGACTACTCCACTTATGCTCCGAGGGGGGGCCCACATAGCTACATGTCGCAGGCGTACACGCTAGTGGTTTGCAGGTCGCTGGTCTAGTTGTCAGCATGTCACGGCCACTCCCTGAGGGCAGGTTTGCACGCACACCACACCCATCTGGCACAGGCGTCACAGGCCATGTGACCCCGCCAATATAAGGGGCCGACAACGTCACATTCCCCACTGCCGGTGGTGACTGGATGATGGACATTCCACGATACTCAATCATAAAGGGCCCATGACTTGTTGCGCACAGGGTTAGTGGCACCCAGAGCCATGCGGCCGTCACGGGCCTACCACCACGTGGCGCTGACTGGGGTTGCACAGGGTTAGTGGCACCTGGAGCCATGCGGCCGTCACGGGCCTACCACCACGTGGCGCTGACTGGGGTTGCACAGGGTTAGTGGCACCGAAATTGCTGAGCGGGTGTGCAGCCTGCGATGATGACGTGTGCACTGATGTGGTCTCTGCCATTGATGCCTCAGGACTCAGCGTCATGTGTGGGACCTGCTCGGCTGCGGCGCGGGTCCGCATGATGTGGAGCATGCCATGGTGGAGGGACCTGGGCCTGGAGCTTGTACGGGCACATGGTGTGCCCACTGGTGGACACACCGTTGGAGGCAGGTGAGCAGTGGGGCCTGGGTGCGCAAGTGCGGACGGCCAGCGCTGGCCGGCGGGAGGGGGTAGGGTGCGACTCCATGTGTGCGCAGGACGGGCAGGCGTTGTTGCCGTGTGCAGTGTGATGGACTCTGCCATGATTGACTCTGGCCTCGATTACAGATTGCAGACCTGGAGGCTTGCAGTGTATACCGGCACATGGTTGGAGACACACCGGTGGCAGCAGGTGAGCAGTGGTGCCTGCGTGCGCGGGGGCGGCAGTGTCCCTCCTTCTCCCTCTCTCTCCCTTCCTTTCCCTCTCTCTCTCTCCCTCTCCCTTCCTTTCCTTCTCCCTCCCTCTCTCTCTCTCCCTCTCCCTTCCTTTCCTTCTCTCTCCCTCTCTCTCTCTCCCTTCCTTTCCTTCTCTCTCTGCCTTTCTATCCTTCTCTGTTTCTCTGTGTCTCGCTCCTTTGATGTGCGCATGACACACGTTCTGATTTTGTGCTTTATTTTCCAGGCTGTGACATCAGGATTGTCCCGGACGGACCCGACAGGAGTCTTCCGCATTGGTGTTTTGTGTTGTATTCAATAAAGTTTTTGGTTGTTACTTCAATGATGAGTGACTGTTTCTCGTTCTTCTGCCCACACGTGTTTCTTGTTGTCATTGGGCGACATCATGCGCTTTTTGTGGCTCTTGTGTCGTGCAAGGTATGTGTTTGTCCCGGGGGATCCGGGAGGGGGTGTGGTGGGGGTGGGTGTTGTGGCCTTCTTGGGTCTCGGAGCTGCATGATCATTGTCTCCATGGCATCTGTGGGTCTTCAGATGTGGCTCTGGGCTGGGCTCCCTTTCATACTGCGGGTAGTCGTCCTGCTTAACACCAGCAGAAGGCAGGTGTTAATTCCCTGCTGCTACCGCGGCTTATCGCCTGTTTTGGGTTTGCATCGCAGATCTGGCAGTTTGTTGTGAATGTGGTGTAGTGGTGTTTTCGTGTGTTTTTGCACGGGAACGCCTACTCTGCATCTCATTAGGGTTAGTTGGTGGTGTCACCCGTGGAGGTAAATTTTGAGGCGGTTATTGCGGGAATACTTGCGTTGTCTGCAGTATGCAACCGCTTGTGAATGGGGCGTTAAATCTATCTCCACTTTTGTTGCGTTAAGGTGGCGATAACTCGGAGATAAGTCCTTGTGAATATCCCCCTTAGAGTTGGAGCCAACAAGTAGGTCTCCATTCTCTGGGGGGAGCGATAGATCTGTCGGGACCAGAGTCTGGAGGAAGAAGTGGGAATTCCTCCGGTGGATTCTCCTCAGAAATTAGGACTTCCACATAAATTGAAAGCTTTTCCATCGCCACCCCATGTCTTCCACATAAGTGCTAGGTGGCACCACCATGACACAGCCAGACTGACAGTTAGAATTTTTCTAAAGGGTCCAATTTTGAGGCTAGTTTTTCACTATTCTTCATTTTCACTGCTGTCCGTCAGTGCTGGGCAGTGTCTGATTGTACTATCCTTCCCAGACGTTCCTGGGTCTCCACGGACCCATGCGGAGCACATATAAAGGTGGTGGCACTGTGCCATCTTGGCTGCCGTCTCCCATCTGTGCCCACAGAGGACACCACAGGAAGGAGACAAAGAGAGAGCTGCACCCATAACCATTGAATCTTCTATGGAAATGAGATAAGTCCAGACTAATATTCAGACTTAATGATTCAGCGATGAGAATGAGAAAACCCCAGAGGAAAGAAACAGAATCATTGACCCTTCATTAGTGATCAGATAAATCAAGAGTCACACCCATAATCATTAAACCACCTATAGTCTTTGAGCAGTCTTTGGTACTGAGCTAAAACTGGAGTCACACCCACGATCATTGAACCGTCAATCGTAATGAGATAAAGTCAGTCACACCCATGATCATTGAACCGTAAGTCGTAATGAGATAAAACTAGAGTCACACCAACGATCATTGAACCATCAGTCGTAATGAGATAAAACCAGAGTCACACCCATGATCATTGAACCGTCAGTCGTAATGAGATAAAACCAGAATCACACCAATGATCATTGAACCATCAGTGGTAATGAGATAAACACAGAGCTACACATATAATCATTGAACAATCCATGGTAATGAGATAAAACCAGAGTCACAACCTATCACACCCACGATCATTGAACCATCTATGGCAATGAGATAAACCCAGAGTCACACCAATGATCATTGAACCGTCAGTAGTAATGAGATAAACACAGAGCCACACATGTAATGATTAAACAATCTATAGTAATGAGATGAATCCAGAGTCACACATGATCATTGAACCATCATTTGTAATGAGATAAACACAGAACCACACATATAATCATTTAATCAATCTATGGCAATGAGATGCATACAGAGTCACACTCATCATCATTGAATCGTCAGTCATAATGAGATGAACTCTGAGCCACCCATATAATAATTGAGCAATCTATGGCAATGAGATAAAACCAGAGTCACACCCCATCACACCCAGGATCATTGAACCATCAGTCTTAATGAGATAAACATAAAGCCACACATGTAATCATTGAACAATCTATGGTAATGAGATAAAACCAGAATCACACCAATGATCATTGAACCGTCAGTCTTAATGAAATAAACACAGAGCCACACATATAATCATTGAACAATCCATGGTAATTAGATAAAACCAGAGTCACACCAATAATAATTGAACCGTCAATAGTAATGCGATAAACACAGAGCCACACATATAATCATTTAATTAATCTATGGCAATGAGATGAATTCAGAGTCACACCCATGATCATTGAATCGTCAGTCATGAGATAAACACAGAGCCACACATATAATCATTGAACAATTCATGGTAATGAGATGAATCCAGAGTCACACCCCGTCACACCCAGGATCATTGAACCATCTATGGTAATGAGACAAAACCAGAGTCACACCAATGATCATTGAACCGTCAGTCATAATGAGATAAACACAGAGCCACATATATAATCCTTGAACAATCCATGGTAATGAGATAAACCCAGAGTCACACCAATGATAATTAAACCGTCAATAGTAATGCGATAAACACAGAGCCACACATATCATCATTTAATTAATCTATGGCAATGAGATGAATATAGAGTCACACCCATCATCATTGAATTGTCAGTCATAATGAGATAAACACAGAGCCACACATATAATCATTGAACAATCTGTTGCAATGAGATAAAACCAGAGTCACACCCCGTCACACCCAGGATCATTGAACCGTCAGTCTTAATGAAATAAACACAGAGCCACACATATAATCATTGAACAATCTATGGTAATGAGATGAATCCAGAGTCACACCCCGTCACACCCAGGATCATTGAACCGTCAGTCGTAATGAGGTAAACACAGAGCCACACAACGTAATTATTGAATAATCTATGGCAAAGAGATACAACCGGAGTCACACCCACGATCATTAAACCGTCAGTCATAATGAGATAAACACAGAGCCACACATATAATCATTGAACAATCCATAGTAATGAGATAAAACCAGAGTCACACCCACGATCATTGAACCATCTATGGTAATGAGACAAAACCAGAGTCATACCAATGATCATTGAACCGTCAGTCGTAATGAGGAAAACACATAGCCACACAACGTAATTATTGAATAATCTATGGCAATGAGATACAACCGGAGTCACACCCATGATCATTCAACCATCTATGGTAATGAGATAAAATCAGAGCTGTACACATAATCATTGAACCATCTATGGTAATGAGATAAAACCAGAGTCACACCCCTTCACACCCAGGATCATTGAACCGTCAGTCTTAATGAAATAAACACAGAGCCACACATATAATCATTGAACAATCCATGGTAATGAGATAAAACCAGAGTCACACCAATAATAATTGAACCGTCAGTCGTAATGAGGTAAACACATAGCCACACAACGTAATTATTGAATAATCTATGGCAATGAGATACAACCGGAGTCACTCCCACGATCATTTAACCATCTATGGTAATGAGACAAAACCAGAGTCACACCAATGATCATTGAACCGTCAGTCGTAATGAGGTAAACACATAGCCACACAACGTAATTATTGAATAATCTATGGCAATGAGATACAACCGGAGTCACACCCACGATCATTTAACCATCCATAGTAATGAGATAAAATCAGAGCTGTACACATAATCATTGAACCATCTATGGTAATGAGATAAATCCACAGCCAACCTATAATCACTGAACTGGCAGTGTTAGAGTCACACCCATAACTATTGAACTGTCCAAAGTAATGAGATAAATCCAGAGTCATGCAAATAATCATTGAACCATCTATGGTAGCGAGATAAAACCAGGGGCTCATGAACTCTCGTCGAACTCTCAATGACAATGAGATAAATCTGGAGTCAAACCTATAATCAGAGAACCAACGCTGGATTTGCACCATTAATAATTCAACAGTCTTTCAGTCAGTAGTCACATTCATAGTCATCAATGCCACCCACGGTCATATTCATGGATAAGGAAACCTTCAGTAGTCAGGTAGGCTATCCCGACCTCCATTGTGAGATATATTTCTGACCACATTCATAATCTTATAAATATCGGTTGTCACATCCGCGGTCCAAGGATACACCCATGGCCAAATTCATAGTCATCAAAACTCTCCAGAGACGTCAAAAGCATTTCTACGTATGGATATTAATGCAGGTGTGCATGGGACTGAATCACTTAAGATCAGGAAATTATTCATGGTGACCACCGTGGCCGTTCTACCCATCATGAAACTACCTGAGGCGATGAAACCACCCATGGCTATATCCACGGTCATGGAAACGTCCATGCTCACATCTGTGTCTATGAAAATCACTCTTGATCACAAAGGCCAATGAAGCCTATAGCCACAAAATCACCCATGGCCAGAACCTGCCTATAGTCACATCCATGGTCAAGTAAACCACTCTTCATCAAGGAAAACACTGACGGTCATGGTGACCATTCATAGTGATATCCATTGTCATGGAAAGTACTGATGCTTTCATCGCAGGACATGGATAACACTCATTGTCCATTGATGCCTTCATCCCTGTTCATGGACACCACCCATGGTTCCTTGATACTCGGACCTTCAGTTCCACAGTCATAATGACCATTCAAAGTCATTTCCATGGTGATGAAATGATTGGCGCTCTCGTTCCTGGTCATAGACAACCCTGATGGTCCCATGATATTCTGTTTCATGGCCAAAGAGCCACCAATGATCCACTGATGCTCTCATTCCTAGTCATGAGCACCACCCATGGTCCCTTGATACATTCATGGTCAACAAGACCATGCATGGTCTGCTGATGCTCACATTCAGGATAGTGGGACCATCTATGTGCCATTGATGCTCTAACCCACACATTCATGGTCAAGGAGACACTCTATTAATGGAAACAATTCCTGGTCAGGCACAACCTCATAGAAAACATCTACAGTCACAACAATTGTCACTGAAGTCGTCCATCACAGCCACATCCTTAATATTGGAATCAGCTATCATCGTGGGAACCATTGACAATCAACACTCTCATCTTATGTTACTGAATCCCTTCATAGTACATTCCATGGTACTGAACAACACCCCTCATCCAGGAGACCACCCATGGTGAAAGTCTTGGTAATGAAAACCACCGATGGACATCAGAACTACCAGTAGGCATGGGATCAACCACAGTAACACCGACAGTAATACAAACAGCAATGCAAATGCATGACTTAAAAAAACAGAGACATGGGCATGAAAGACAACATGGGGCTCCAACCTCATTGATTGCACTATTATTAGAGCTACAGGAACACCTCCAAGAAAGAAGCAGCAATGTGGAAAGACCTGTGGAGCTGGACCAAAACCCAATGTCTCTAACTGAGTGCAGCAATCACAGCTGATATACAGGGACACCAGCCCTAACCACCCTCCCCGCCAGGTGGACAGCGCTACAAGCATGTGAACAACAGGTCCAGATACCTACGTGCTTCAGCTCAAAGAGCACCTGCCTCGTCAGCTCGATCCTCTTCTTGTTGACATGCTTAATCGCCACCACGTTCCCCTGTGGAAGAGAAGGAACAGCTAGATAACTGCAGGACTGATGTACTATGGACCAAAAGAAGACACCAGAAGATGGAAGGACAGCATGGGACCAGGCAGGGAGACATGGAAGTCAGAGGGTAGCGACCGAGGTCTGATAACACACCTTGAAGTGGCCGGTGTTGGCAAAGATCTGGTACTTCCCATGGGCAGTCATCAAGGAGCCATAGCTGGAGCCTCTCTAGGACAGATCAGACAATCATTAAAGAACCACAGATGCAGAGAGATGGACACAGAGCAAGGCAGGAAGCACTATTACTGGATGCACAAAGGGGATACACAGCAAAATGGAAGAGCACAGCAGAGAAGTAGATTGTAAAGAATAAAGAGAGAAACACTGCACACAGGAGAGACTCTGAAGAGAATAGGATACAAGAAACTACACTTTGGGCCTGGGTGTATGACACCTATAAGAAGGGAGGCAGCACTGGGACCGGATTGTGGGAGACAGTTTTACACTCAAACGCCAAGTGGCCAGTTGCACAAGGAGATGTGAGGCGCAGCACAGAGGGCTGGAGTCTATGAGGATTGCAAGACATGGTGTGGAGGGAGGTATGAGAAGTTGTTGGAACCAGAAACACCTGCAACAGACGACCTGCCCATCAGACCTCTTTAAAACACAAGATCTAGTCTATTCAATGACATATCTATCATGAAATAAAGGCAGCACTTTGGCTTAGCATACAGACCTTTATTGGCAATAGTTATTGAGTTTATGGCAAAGAGGACAAGACCTGTTGGGTCCAGGAGAAACTCCAAAAAGAATGATTGAACTATCAGTCAGTACATCAGTATTTCAGTCTTTCAGGGAGAGTTAAAGAAATCCCTCACACACAACGTTGCGCTTTTGTTTCTATCATGTATGATGGAGAGTTGTAAGAATATCCATATTTCAGAGAATATTGTCTTCATCATTTACCTGGTGGGCAGAAACCTGTAAAGTGGGGGTCTACTCCACTTTAGTAAGTCCTTGTTTCCATCATTAGTTTCCCTCTAAAATCTACTCTCCTTCCACGTCCCTCTCCCAGGAGGGGGAACTCAATATAGATTCGGTATGACTTCCTGTCTCTAAAGAAACATATTGGAAGAGGGTAAACTGGAGATGACATGTCTTCGCCTCTTTGTCATAACTGCCTCCAAACAACATCTCCCACTCCCCAACAACTGCACTGAGGCACAACATTCCCCACTCCCCAACAACAACACTGTGGCACAACAACATTCCCCACTCCCCAACAACTACACTGTGGCACAACAACATTCCCCACTCCCCAACAACACTGTGGCAAAACAACATTTCCTACTCCCCAACAACTGCACTGAGGCACAACATTCCCCACTCCCCAACAACACTGTGGCAAAACAACATTTCCTACTCCCCAACAACTACACTGTGGCACAACAACATTCCCCACTCCCCAACAACACTGTGGCAAAACAACATTCCCCACTCCCCAACAACTACACTGAGGCACAACATTCCCCACTCCCCAACAACTACACTATGGCACAACAACGTCTCCTTCTCCCCAACAACTAAACTGTGGCACAACAACAAGTTCTACTCCCACACAACTAAACTATGGTGCAACAACATCTCCCACTCCCACACAACTGCACTGCAGCACAACAACATCTCCTACTTCCCAACAACTACACTGTGGCACAACAACGTCTCCTTCTCCCCAACAACTACACTGTGGCACAACAACGTCTCCTTCTCCCCAACAACTACACTGTGACGCAACAACATCTACCACTCCCGCACAACTACACTGTGGCACAACAACGTCTCCTTCTCCCCAACAACTACACTGTGACGCAACAACATCTACCACTCCCGCATAACTACACTGCGGCACAACAACATTTCCTACTCCCCAACAACTGCACTGAGGCACAATATTCCCCACTCCCCAACAACTACATTGTGGCACAACAACATTCCCCACTCCCCAACAACACTGTGGCAAAACAACATTTCCTACTCCCCAACAACTGCACTGAGGCACAACATTCCCCACTCCCCAACAACTACACTATGGCACAACAACGTCTCCTCCCCAACAACTAAACTGTGGCACAACAAAAAGTTCTACTCCCCAACAACTACACTGTGGCACAACAACAAGTTCTACTCCCGCACAACTAAACTATGGTGCAACAACATCTCCCACTCCCACACAACTACACTGCAGCACAACAACATCTCCTACTTCCCAACAACTACACTGTGGCACAACAACGTCTCCTTCTCCCCAACAACTACACTGTGGCACAACAACGTCTCCTTCTCCCCGACAACTACACTGTGGCGCAACAACATCTACCACTCCCGCACAACTACACTGCGGCACAACAACATCTACCACTCCCGCACAACTACACTGCGGCACAACATTCCCCACTTCCCAACAACTACACTGCAGCACAACAATACCTCCCACTCCTCAACAACTACACTGTGGCACAACAATACCTCCCACTCCTCAACAACTACACTGTGGCACAACAACAAGTTCTACTACCCAACAACTACACTGAGGCACAACATTCCCCACTTCCCAACAACTACACTATGGCACAACAACGTCTCCGTCTCCCCAACAACCACACTGTGGCACAACAACATTTCCCACTCCTCAACAACTACACTGTGGCACAACAACAAGTTCTACTCCCCAAAAACTACACTGTGGCACAACAACAAGTTCTACTCCCCAACAACTACACTGAGGCACATCATCCCCCACTCCCCAACAACTACACTATGGCACAACAACGTCTCCTTCTCCCCAACAACCACACTGTGGCACAACAACATTTCCTACTCCCCAACAACTACACTGTGGCACAACAACATCCCCCACTCCCCAACAACTACACTATGGCGCAACAACGTCTCCTTCTCCCCAACAACCACACTGTGGCACAACAACATCTCCTACTCCTCAACAACTACACTGTGGCACAACAACATCTCCCACTCCTCAACAACTACACTGTGGCACAACAACATCTCCCACTCCTCAACAACTACACTGTGGCACAACAACATCTCCCACTCCTCAACAACTACACTGTGGCACAACAAAAAGTTCTACTCCCCAACAACTACACTGTGGTACAACAAAAAGTTCTACTCCCCAACAACAACACTGTGGCACAATAACAAGTTCTACTCCCCAACAACTACACTGAGGCACAACATTCCCCACTCCCCAACAACTACACTGTGGCACAACAATGTCTCCTTCTCCCCAACAACCACACTGTGGCACAACAACATTTCCCACTCCCCAACAACTACACTGTGGCACAACAACATCTCCTACTCTCCCACAACTACACTGTGACACTGCTACAGAAGATGGGAAAGACAAGAGAATATGATGGAAAAAAATATATAATTTGCAAAGTAACACACAAGTGAGCAAGGCGGGATGAAAAGGCTGATGGCGAATCAATTAGTCAAGTGTATAAAGCAGGGGATCACTCTACCGTCAGTGGTGAGAAGCAACATGCCTGGGCCTCCCCGCAAGATACGGCTATAGATACTTAGGGCGTGACCCCATCCGCCACAACGGTGACGGATATCCCGTCCGCCGAAATCTAAATCCCATTATATCCCATGGGATTTATTTTTCGGCGGACAGGATATCTGTCACCGTTGTAAAGGAGTAACCCGTCCACTGAGATCTAAATCAGGCCCTAAGATCCCGGCCAGCCATGATGTCACTCTCCAATCACCAGTGCGACATGTGTCTCACCCCAAAGTTCTTGGGTTTGATGGAACCTGAGCTGCACCAGGCGGTGGGGCCTCCATTATACCAATGTAGTAAAGCCAGTCCCTGAAGGCTGATATTATACAAGGAGAAGGAAAATCTTGCAAAGAAATGGCTGCAGTGTTCTATCAATAGCTACGAAAAATATAAATGCAGATGGGATTGTTCAAAGCTCCATTAAATGGAGGCTCGTGAGGACTGCAATTGTAGGAATCATGATGGTCAATCTATAAAGGACACTACAGCCGACAGGTGGCGCTCTTCAAATGACATGACTTAAAAGAGGGCATGTTTCTTTTAACCTCTGACACACATTCATCAGATAATGCGTATTGTGTTATATCCACCTGTTGTGATCTTGTAATCTAATTGAATTTCTTACATAAAAAAGTTTAAGAAATAGGTAAAGACCTCTTACAGTATTAACCTTTTTTGGCAATGCAGAAGAGTTTTTGTTTACAACTCTAGTGGTATTACCTTTACAATATCATGTTACGTTTCACATCCTAATGTATGTCTATAGGTACACACACAGAACAGCATAGGCTGCAGTGCGGGTCACAACTGCGGCTGCGGTCAGACTGATAAGCACAGCTGGAATCAGAGTGGACAGGAAACCTCTGGGTAGAATGCAATCACCACTGGACAGACAGAAGCAGTTGGGGTTAGATGGCTTGGAGTTGTTGTTGGATTACTAACAACAGTAGGACACAGAGTAAGTGTTGATGATACTGGGTCATGATGGCCACGACACCTGAAGTTGTAGTAGTGAGGACAGCTGGACTAAGACAGCCAATGACTGCTAGGCTGAGAGTAGTAACAACAGCTGGAGTTCAAGTAGGAGGACAGCAGGAGAGTGACGACAACACGAAATAGAGTAGTAAGGATAGCCGGGGTAACAGCTGACAACAGCTGGGATCGAAGTAGCGCCTGAACGCCAGTAAGGATTACAAGGACTGAGGTGGACTTTGTTTCCTGTACTCGGGAAGAGTTATCAATAGACACACGAACATCTACTTATTTGGATTGGAAGTACAAACATGACTCAACAGATAGGATCACCACACACTTGAGTTTGACATTAACATCAGACAGCCCTGAAGAAGTCGTAGGGTGACTTGAACCCAAGGACGAAACACGTGTTGTCTGGTGGGAGGCTGATGTGACTACATGAATAAAATGAAGTCTGCTTGAAAACAAGATTCAAGATGTGAAGATTATTTGGGATACAAAAATCTTTGGACACTCATATGTATGTGCTCAGGGCCAGGATTTCCTTTTAAGTGTATTTAGGGTGCTGGGTTGACACCCTTTCCTTTCGAGCACTACCTACAATCAGAGTTTCAAAAAATTGGGGAGACATAGACTCGGCGCCGTATTGCCCCAATCACCCCCCTTTGGAATTGAGAGTAGAGATGGTAGCTGGGATCAGAGTAGAGGTGACAGCTGGGATCAGAGTAGAGATGACAGCTGGGATCAGTAAAGAGATGACAGCTGGGATCAGAGTAGAGGTGACAGCTGGGATCAGAGTAGAGATGACAGCTGGGATCAGTAAAGAGATGACAGCTGGGATCAGAGTAATGAAGACAGCTGGGATCAGGGCACTGATGACAGCTGGGATCAGAGTACTGATGACAGCTGGGATCAGAGTACTGATGACAGCTGGGATCAGAGTACTGATGACAGCTGGGATCAGAGTAGAGATGACAGCTGGGATCAGTAAAGAGATGACAGCTGGGATCAGAGTAATGAAGACAGCTGGGATCAGGGTACTGATGACAGCTGGGATCAGAGTACTGATGACAGCTGGGATCAGAGTACTGATGACAGCTGGGATCAGAGTAGTGATGACAGCTGGACTCAGAGTAGAGGTGACAGCTGGGATCAGTAAAGAGATGACAGCTGGGATCAGAGTAGAGATAACAGCTGGGATCAGTAAAGAGATGACAGCTGGGATCAGAGTAATGAAGACAGCTGGGATCAGGGTACTGATGACAGCTGGGATCAGGGTACTGATGACAGCTGGGATCAGGGCACTGATGACAGCTGGGATCAGAGTACTGATGACAGCTGGGATCAGAGTAGAGATGACAGCTGGGATCAGTAAAGAGATGACAGCTGGGATCAGTAAAGAGATGACAGCTGGGATCAGAGTAGAGGTGACAGCTGGGATCAGAGTAATGAAGACAGCTGGGATCAGAGTACTGATGACAGCTGGGATCAGAGTAGTGATGACAGCTGGGATTAGAGTAGTGATAACAGCTGGGATCAGTAAAGAGATGACAGCTGGGATCAGAGTAGAGATAACAGCTGGGATCAGTAAAGAGATGACAGCTGGGATCAGAGTAATGAAGACAGCTGGGATCAGGGTACTGATGACAGCTGGGATCAGAGTACTGATGACAGCTGGGATCAGAGTAGAGATGACAGCTGGGATCAGAGTAGAGATGACAGCTGGGATCAGTAAAGAGATGACAGCTGGGATCAGAGTAATGAAGACAGCTGGGATGAGGGTACTGATGACAGCTGGGATCAGGGCACTGATGACAGCTGGGATCAGAGTAGAGATAACAGCTGGGATCAGTAAAGAGATGACAGCTGGGATCAGAGTAATGAAGACAGCTGGGGTCAGGGTACTGATGACAGCTGGGATCAGAGTACTGATGACAGCTGGGATCAGGGCACTGATGACAGCTGGGATCAGAGTAGTGATGACAGCTGGGATCAGAGTAGTGATAACAGCTGGGATCAGTAAAGAGATGACAGCTGGGATCAGAGTAGAGATAACAGCTGGGATCAGTAAAGAGATGACAGCTGGGACCAGAGTACTGATGACAGCTGGGATCAGAGTAGAGATGACAGCTGGGATCAGTAAAGAGATGACAGCTGGGATCAGAGTAATGAAGACAGCTGGGATCAGGGTACTGATGACAGCTGGGATCAGGGCACTGATGACAGCTGGGATCAGAGTAGAGATAACAGCTGGGATCAGTAAAGAGATGACAGCTGGGATCAGAGTAATGAAGACAGCTGGGATCAGGGTACTGATGACAGCTGGGATCAGAGTACTGATGACAGCTGGGATCAGGGCACTGATGACAGCTGGGATCAGAGTAGTGATGACAGCTGGGATCAGGGCACTGATGACAGCTGGGATCAGAGTACTGATGACAGCTGGGATCAGTAAAGAGATGACAGATGGGATCAGGGCACTGATGACAGCTGGGATCAGAGTACTGATGACAACTGGGATCAGTAAAGAGATGACAGCTGGGATCAGGGCACTGATGACAGTTGGGATCAGGGCACTGATGACAGCTGGGATCAGGGCACTGATGACAGCTGGGATCAGGGCACTGATGACAGCTGGGATCAGGGCACTGATGACAGCTGGGATCAGAGTAGTGATGACAGCTGGGATCAGGGCACTGATGACAGCTGGGATCAGAGTACTGATGACAGCTGGGATCAGGGAACTGATGACATCTGGGATCAGGGCACTGATGACAGCTGGGATCAGAGTACTGATGACAGCTGGACTCAGAGTAGAGGTGACAGCTGGGATCAGAGTGGAGGTGACAGCTGGGATCGGAGTAGAGATTTCAGCTGGGATCAGAGTGGAGGTGACAGCTGGGATCAGAGTAGAGATGATAGCTGGGATCAGAGTAGAGATGGCAGCTGGGATCAGAGTAGAGGTGACAGCTGGGATCAGAGTAGAGATGACAGCTTGGATCAGAGTAGTGGTGACAGCTGTGATAAGAGTGGAGATGACAGCTGGGATCAGAGTAGTGGTGGCAGCTGTGATCAGAGTAGAGATGGCAGCTGGGATAAGAGTGGAGGTGACAGCTGGGATCAGAGTACTGATGACAGCTGGGATCAGAGTAGAGATGACAGCTGTGATCAGAGTCGAGATGACAGCTGAGATCAGAGTGGAGGTGACAGCTGGGATCAGAGTAGAGGTGACAGCTGGGATCAGAGTCGAGATGACAGTTGGGATCAGATTAGAGATGACAGCTGGGATCAGAGTGGAGATGACAGCTGGGATCAGAGTAGTGGTGGCAGCTGTGATCAGAGTAGAGATGGCAGCTGGGATAAGAGTGGAGGTGACAGCTGAGATCAGAGTAGTGGTGGCACCTGAAGGTAGAGTGGGGCGGAACAGATGAAGCAGAATGAACACAGCTGAAGACAGAGTGAGCACAGCTGGAGGTCGAGAAGTGACAACAGCTAGATTTAGAGTTAAGAGGGTCTCAAGATAGAGTGAACACAAGTGGAGTCACAGAAGTGATGCCAGCTGGAGTAAGCTGGAGACAGTATGGTGATCTCAGTCGGAGGGGTGAGGACAGCTCTGGTTAGAGTGAACCCAGCAGGTGCTCATCACAGCTGTGGTATGAGTGGTAAAGAGAGCCAGCTGGTCATGTCTGGGCTCAGCGTGGGGCACTGGTCCGTGTCACTACGTGTGCGTGTCACGTCTACTCACCAGGGACAGAGTGAGTCGACTTCCGGCGCTCTTGTGGTAACGCTCAGAGTTACCAAACTGCAGCTCCTCCCAGCGGATCCTCCACAGCATGCTGGCCAGCTCCTTCTCCAACATCAGCTTCCTGCAAGAGGGGAGGGGGTATCAGTGACAGGGACAACATCAGCGATCCTCTCATTAACCAACAGCATCCATGGCCAGTGACCGTCGCATAGCAACAGGCAGCAGCATCCATGGCCAGTGACCGTCGCATAGCAACAGCCAGCAGCATAAATGGCCAGAATAACATGACAGTATCGTTGGCCAGTGTAACAGGAAGAGGAGCGGTGACTGGTGTGTAGCAAAAGCATCAATGGCCACTGCAACAGCGATAGCATCAATGGCCAGTGTAACAGGAAGAGCAGCGGCGACTGTTGCCTAGCAACAGCATCAATGGCCAGGTTACCACAACAGCATCAATGGCCAGTGTAAAAGGAAAAGCAGCGGTTACTGGTGCCTAGCAATTGCATCAATGGCCAGTGTAACACGACAGTATCAATGGCCAGTGTAACAGGAAGAGGAGCGGTGACTGGTGTGTAGCAACAGCATCAATGGCCACTGCAACAGCGATAGCATCAATGGCCAGTGTAACAGAAAGAGCAGCGGTGACTGTTGCCTAGCAACAGCATCAATGGCCAGGGTAACACAACAGCATCAATGGACAGTGTAAAAGGAAAAGCAGCGGTTACTGGTGCCTAGCAATTGCATCAATGGCCAGTGTAACATGACAGCATCAATGGCCAGTGTGATAGGAAGACCAGCGGTTACTGGTGCCTAGCAACAGCATCAATGGCCAGTGTTACAGAAAGAGCAGAGGTGACTGGTGCATAGTAACAGATTCAATGGCCAGTGTTACAGAAACAGAATCAATGGTCAGTGTAACACAACAGTATCAATGACCAGTGTTACAGAAAGAGCAGCGGTGACTGGCGCGTAGTAACAACATCAGTGGCCAGTGTAACACAACAGCATCAATGGCCAGTGTAATAGGAAGAAGAACTATTGATGGACAGAATGCAGAACAATGTCGTACATTCACCACAGTACAGAGATCTGGGCCTAAATCCATTGTTTTTTTGCTCCCCATGCCATTCCAGTTTGAACTCAGCCATATGCAAATCAATCTTGCCCCTGCGCCCAATGGGAACAGTCCAGCCCGAACTGCCAGGCCAGGTCCTCCCTGGACTGGAAACAAGCATCCTAGGACCGGTTTCGTGGTTTCATCCCTCATCAGCCAGGATAGTTTGACTCCAGTGGCATGGAGACATGTGACCAACGTCTGGGCAGGATGTATGCTTCCAGTCCAGGGAGGACCTGGCTTGGCAGTTTGGGCCGGACTGTTCCCATGTGGAACAGGGGCAAGACTCATTTGCATATGGCTGGGTCCAAACTGGGGTGGAGTGGTGAGCAATGGATTAAACCCAGATCTTTGTGACTGGGGGTGAATGTTTGCATTGTTTCAGCATTCCGCCCGTTCATTTGTTCCTGTTGCAGTGTAATAGGAAGAGTAGAGATGACTGGTGCCTAGCAACAGCATCAATGGCCAGAGCAACAACAACAGCATCAATGGCCAGTGCAACAGTGACAGCATCAATGGCCAATGTAATGGGAAGAGCAGCAGTGACTGGTGCCTAGCAATAGAATCAATGGCCAGTGTAATATGACAGCATCAATGGCCAATGTAGCACGACAGTATCATTGGCCAGTGAAATAGGAAGAGCAGTGTGACTGGTGCCCAGTGACAGAATCAATGGGCAGTGTAACATGACAGCATCAATGGCCAATGTAATGGGAAGAGCAGCGGTGACTGGTGCCTAGCAATAGCATCAACGACCAGTGTAACACAACAGTATCAACGGCCAGTGAAATAGGAAGAGCAGCGGTGACTGGTGCCCAGCGACAGCATCAATGGCCAGGGTAACACAACAGCATCAATGGCCAGTGTAAAAGGAAAAGCAGCGGTGACTGGTGCCTAGCAATTGCATCAATGGCCAGTGTAACATGACAGCATCAGTGGCCAATGTAACACAACAGTAACAATGGCCAGTGTAATAGGAAGAGCAGCGGTGACTGGTGCCTAGCAATAGCATCAATGGCCAGTGTAATATGACAGCATCAATGGCCAATGTAACATGACAGTATCAATGGTCAGTGTAATAAGAAGAGCAGCGGTGACGGGTGCCCAGTGACAGCATCAATGGCCAGTGTAACATGACAGCATCAATGGCCAGTGTACTGGGAAGAGTAGCAGTGGCTGGTGCCTAGCAATAGCATCAATGGCCAGTGTAATATGACAGCATCAATGGCCAGTGTAACAGAAACAGCATCAATGGCCAGTGTAACACAACAGTATCAATGGCTAGTGTAATAGGAAGAGCAGCGGTGACTGGTGCCTAGCAATAGCATCAATGGCCAGTGTAACATGACAGCATCAATGGCCAGTGTAATAGGTAGAGCAGCGGTGACTGGTGCCCAGTGACAGCATCAATGGCCAGTGTAACATGACAGCATCAATGGCCAGTGTAATAGGAAGAGCAGCGGTGACTGGTGCCTAGCAATAGCATCAATGGCCAGTGTAATATGAGAGCATCAATGGCCAATGTAACATGACAGTATCAATGGCCAGTGTAATAGGAAGAGCAGCAGTGACTGGTGCCTAGCAATAGCATCAATGGCAAATGTAACAGCGACAGCACAGGTGATTAATCCACAGCCTCCATTGCCAGTGACCAGCACATAGCATCAGGCAATAGCATCAATGGCCAGTGAACAACAACAACAGCATCAATGGCCAATGTAATGGGAAGAGCAGCAGTGACTGGTGCCTAGCAATAGCATCAATGGCCAGTGTAACATGACAGCATCAATGTCCAATGTAACATGACAGTATCAATGGCCAGTGTAATAGGAAGAGCAGTGGTGACTGGTGCCTAGCAATAGCATCAATGGCCAGTGTAACATGACAGTATCAATGGCCAGTGTAATAGGAAGAGCAGCGGTGACTGGTGCCTAGCAATAGCATCAATGGCCAGTGTAATATGACAGCATCAATGGCTAATGTAACATGACAGTATCAATGGCCAGTGTAATAAGAAGAGCAGCGATGACTGGTGCCCAGTGACAGCATCAATGGCCAGTGTAACATGAGAGCATCAATGGCCAGTGTAATAGGAAGAGCAGCGGTGACTGGTGCCTAGCAATAGCATCAATGGCCAGTGTAATATGACAGCATCAATGGCCAGTGTAACATGAAAGCATCAATGGTCAATGTAACAGCAATAACATCAATGGCCAGTGTAACAGCGACAGCACAAGTGATTCTCTCATTAATCCACAGCCTCCATGGCCAGTGACCAGCGCATAGCATCAGGCAACAGCATCAATGACCAGAGAAACAGGACAGCATCAATGGCCAGTGTAACATGACAGCATCAGTGGCCAGTGTAACACAACAGTATCAATGGCCAGTGTAATAGGTAGAGCAGCGGTGACTGGTGCCCAGCGACAGCATCAATGGCCAGTGTAACATGACAGAATCAATGGCCAGTGTAATAGGAAGAGCAGCGGTGACTGGTGCCTAGCAATAGCATCAATGGCCAGTGTAATATGAGAGCATCAATGGCCAATGTAACATGACAGTATCAATGGCCAGTGTAATAGGAAAAGCAGCAGTGACTGGTGCCTAGCAATAGCATCAATGGCAAATGTAACAGCGACAGCACAGGTGATTAATCCACAGCCTCCATTTTCAGTGACCAGCGCATAGCATCAGGCAATAGCATCAATGGCCAGTGCAACAACAACAACAGCATCAATGGCCAATGTAATGGGAAGAGCAGCAGTGACTGGTGCCTAGCAATAGCATCAATGGCCAGTGTAACATGACAGCATCAATGTCCAATGTAACATGACAGTATCAATGGCCAGTGTAATAGGAAGAGCAGTGGTGACTGGTGCCTAGCAATAGCATCAATGGCCAGTGTAACATGACAGTATCAATGGCCAGTGTAATAGGAAGAGCAGCGGTGACTGGTGCCTAGCAATAGCATCAATGGCCAGTGTAATATGACAGCATCAATGGCTAATGTAACATGACAGTATCAATGGCCAGTGTAATAAGAAGAGCAGCGATGACTGGTGCCCAGTGACAGCATCAATGGCCAGTGTAACATGACAGCATCAATGGCCAGTGTAATAGGAAGAGCAGCGGTGACTGGTGCCTAGCAATAGCATCAATGGCCAGTGTAATATGACAGCATCAATGGCCAGTGTAACATGAAAGCATCAATGGTCAATGTAACAGCAATAACATCAATGGCCAGTGTAACAGCGACAGCACAAGTGATTCTCTCATTAATCCACAGCCTCCATGGCCAGTGACCAGCGTATAGCATCAGGCAACAGCATCAATGACCAGAGAAACAGGACAGCATCAATGGCCAGTGTAACACAACAGTATCAATGGCCAGTGTAATAGGTAGAGCAGCGGTGACTGGTGCCCAGCGACAGCATCAATGGCCAGTGTAACATGACAGAATCAATGGCCAGTGTAATAGGAAGAGCAGCGGTGACTGGTGCCTAGCAATAGCATCAATGGCCAGTGTAATATGACAGCATCAATGGCCAATGTAACATGACAGTATCAACGGCCATTGTAATAGGAAGAGCAGCGGTGACTGGTGCCTAGCAATAGCATCAATGGCCAATGTAACAGCGACAGCACAGGTGATTAATCCACAGCCTCCATTGCCAGTGACCAGCACATAGCATCAGGCAATAGCATCAATGGCCAGTGCAACAACAACAGCATCAATGGCCAATGTAATGGGAAGAGCAGCGGTGACTGGTGCCTAGCAATAGCATCAATGGCCAGTGTAACATGACAGCATCAACGGCCAATGTAACATGACAGCATCAATGGCCAATGTAACAGCAATAACATCAATGACCAGTGTAATAGGAAGAGCAGCAGTGACTCGTGCCCAGCGACAGCATCAATGGCCAGTGTAACATGACAGCATCAATGGCCAGTGTAACATGACATCATCAATGGCCAATGTAACAGCAATAACATCAATGACCAGTGTAATAGGAAGAGCAGAGGTGACTGGTGCCCAGCGACAGCATCAATGGACAGAGAAACAGGACAGCATCAATGGCCAGTGTAACAGCAACAGCATCAATGGCCAATGTAACAACAATAACATCAATGACTAGTGTAACGGCGACAGCACAAGTGATTAATCCACAGCCTGCATGGCCAGTGACCAGCGCATAGCATCAGGCAATAGCATCAATGGCCAGTGTAGCATGACAGCATCAATGGCCAATGTAACATGACAGTATAAATGGCCGGTGTAATAGGAAGAGCAGCGGTGACTGGTGCCCAGTGACAGCATCAATGGCCATTGTAACATGATAGCATCAATGGCCAGTGTAACATGACAGCATTAATGGCCAATTTAACACAACAGTATCAATGGCCAGTGTAATAGGAAGAGCAGAGGTGACTGGTGCCCAGCGACAGCATCAATGGCCAGTGTAACATGACAGCATCAATGGCCAATGTAACAGCGACAGCACAAGTGATTCTCTCATTAATCCACAGCCCCCATGGCCAGTGACCAGCGCATAGCATCAGGCAACAGCATCAATGACCAGAGAAACAGGACAGCATCAATGGCCAGTGTAACAGCAACAGCATCAATGGCCAGTGTAACAGGAAGAGCAGCAGTGACAGGTGGTTAGCAACGGCTCTTATGGCCAGTGAAACAGAAACAACACAAGTGACTGTTGCCCAGCAGCAGAATCAATAATCTGTGTTACAGAAAGAGCACCAGTGCTGGTGCCTAACAAACGAATCAGTGGCCATTGACTGGTGCCTAGCAACAGCCTCCATGGCCTGTGACCAGCACATAGCATCAGACAGCAGCATCAATGACCATAGTAACAGCAACCGCACAAGTGACTCCCTCCCCCATCAAAAGCCCCAATCAGCAGCTGGATTACTGCTACCAGCAACAGCATCAATCACCACTGCTGAAGAAATAGCATCAACTTATCAGCTCCAAAGAAAGAAACATGAAGCAGTAAGAAACAATTTACAAACTGAAGCAAGAGTTCTGCAGTTTAAATGCATGGTATGTATGTTTGTATGCAGCAGTGTTATGTGTATTTGTAAAGCGCACTATCATCACCCACAAGGGTTTCCTGGTGCTGAACGGGTGTGAGTGTGTCTAGCCCTGCCTATAGTAGGTTGTTTAATTGAAAAGCCAGGTCTGACGCTTCTTGTGGGGTTCAAGAGGAGAGGAGGAGGCTCTGATGGCTTTGTGAAAGGTCGCTCCATGCTTTAGGAGCGATGTAAGAGAACGTCCATCCTTCGGATCTGGTTCTGTGTATGCGTGGGATGTGTGCGAGCAGGAGTCTTGTGGAGTGGAGGTGTATCGTTGGTTGTTGGAAAGAGATGTGACTGTTCAGCTAGGTGGGGCCTGAGTTGTGTCGTGCCTTGAATGTGTGTGTGAGGAGTTTGAATTGGGCACGTTCGTCTATAAGGAGCCAGTGTATTTTACTGAGGTATGGTGTGATGTGAGTTCTGTGTGGGAGATTGAGTATGATTGTGGTTGTCGAGCTCTGGATGGTTTGTAGTCGTCTAGTGAGATGCTTGGCGATCCCAGCGTATAGGGTGTTCCCTTTATCCACCTGGCCGGTGACTAGAGAGTGAGTAACAGCTTTTCTAATGTTGCTTAGGAGCCATTTCAAGATCTTCCTCAGCATCTGAAGAGTCCGGAAGGCATCTTCAAGGTGTAGAAGCAGGATGCAGTTGAAGATTATTCTGAGGTTCCGGGGTTGGGTTTTGGGTGTGGGTCCCAGTTCAGCTGGCCACCAGTTGGAGTCCCATGGTGAGGTGTTCTTGCCGAAGATCACTTCTTCTGTTTTGAGATTGAGCCAATTGGTGTTTGTCCAGTTAGCAACTTCAGTCATGCAGGCAGTGACTTTGTTTCTTTTGTTGGGGGCTTGTCCGAGAGGGAGAGTATGAGTTGTTTGTCATCTGCGTAGGAGAGCATGTTGATGTGACGTGTGTGGATGACATTAGCCAGAGAGATCAAGTATGCATTGAAGAGGGTGAGGTTGAGCGATGAACCTGGAGGCACTCAACAGAGGAGTTTGCGGGCTTCTGAGGAGCAACGTGGCAGGCTGACAGTTTGGGTTCTATCCTTTGAGAAGCAGATCCAGCAGAGAGCCGGTACTTGGATGCTAACCTTGTGCAGGTGCCTGATGCAGATGTTGTGTGAGATCATGTCAAATGCTGTAGAAAGGTCCAGGAGAATGAGGGCTGCCATGTCTACTCTGTCAAGGATCATGTGGCGGCGATGAGTGCTGATTCTGTACTGTGGTTAGGCCTGAATTCAGACTGCGTGGCATTGAGGAGCTGGTTATTGCTGAGGCGGTCGGTGAGGCGTTGGTTGATTAGTTCCTTTAAGGCCTTTACCGGGTATGATAGGAGGGAGATTGGTCTGTAGTTGGAAAGTGTGTCTGGGTCAGAGGATGGTTTCTTGAGCAGGTGCCATGTTTCCAGATGTCCATGAATAAGAGTCTATGGAGGCATTGAGGGTCGGTGTTAGTGCTTCGCTGCTAGCAGCGATTTCAATGGTGGCGACGGCAGGCCACCAGGTCAGACTTTGTTCATTGGCCATGATGGAAAGTTACGTTACAACGGTCTTGGGGGACAGTTGAGAGTAGAAGTTGCTGTATATGGAGGTGATTATGTTACAAAAGTATTCCGAGAGTTTGTTGCAAAGGTCTTGTGAGGGGGTGATGTTGTTGGAGGCAGCAAGAGGAGCAGTGAAATCTTTGATGATGGTGAAGACTTCCCTGCTGCTGTTAGCGCAGGCGTTGATGCGATCTGCAAGAGCTGTGAGCTTGGAGTTCCGTATCTGCCGGGGGTAGTGTCTTAGGGCCAATTTGAAGATGTATTTTTTTGTGGTGTCTTGCCTTGTTCTCCATTTGTGCTCCAGTTGCTTGCAGTGATGTTTTGTCAGTCTGAGTTTCTCTGTGTATCAGCTGGCCTGTGCTCGGGTTCTTGCCTTGGGTTGCACTTGAGGGGAGCCAAGGTGTCGGCGCATGCAGTGATCCAGTAGTTGGTGCCAATATAGTGCCAGGAAATAAAAGTGTGTTGTACATGGTGAATTGGAGGAGTGTATATTTTATCGAGGATGATTGATAGTGGGGACCACTTCGCAATCCTGTGCAGTGGGGGCGGGGGGAGTGAGGGGGTGCTCTGTCAGTGTTGGGGTATCCCATGGAGCTGGGCAGCCCTGACTGAGGCGCATACTTAGAAATGTTTGTTCTACTTGTCTTTTCTTTTTTTGGTACATTTTCTTATTCAGGTCTGGTGATGCTGTGACTGCTTGTGTTGCCTTTGCATACGGAAGTGGATAATTAATCACTCAGGTGTGCTGGTGCTTAGATTATTGGTTCTTTGTTGGTGATCAGGAGGCCTTGGAGATGATAGCGGTCTGGGGGGGGCGGGGCATCCAGCACAGGGGCATCACGAAAGGCACCATGTAATTGCTCATCCGCAGCCCTCGGAATCAGGTGACAACATGTAAGCGAGCCTTCAACAGAGCCTCGGTGGAGTGGGGACAGTGGACTTGTGGGACTGCCTTCAACTAAGTCACTGTGCAATCAGTTCAATGGACTTGAAGAAGAGACATCAATGGAGCCACTGCAAAGTCGTGGACAGTGGGCAAGTAGAATGCCTTCAACGGAGCTACTGTGGAGTTGGGGCAGTGGACATCAGGGATGGCCGTCAATGGAACCATTGTGGAGACGGGACAGTGGGTCAAAGGAGAGCCTTCAACAGCGCCATGATGGAGTCTGGGACGGTGGACATCAGGGATGGCCTTCAATGGAACCATTGTGGAGATGGTACAGTGGGTCTAAAGGGGGGATAGCCTTCAACAGCACCATTATAGAGTCTGTGACAGTGGATATGTAGGGTGGCCTTCAATGGAACCATTGTGGAGACGGTACAGTGGGTCTAAAGGGGGGATAGCCTTCAACAGCACCATTAGATAGTCTGTGACAGTGGATATGTAGGGTGGCCTTCAATGGAACCATTGTGGAGACGGTACAGTGGGTCTAAAGGGGGGATAGCCTTCAACAGCACCATTATAGAGTCTGTGACAGTGGATATGTAGGATGGCCTTCAGTGGAACCATTGTGGAGACGGGACTGTGGGTCAAAGGAGAGCCTTCAACAGCACCATTATAGAGTCTGTGATAGTGGATATGTAGGATGGCCTTCAGTGGAACCATTGTGGAGACGGGACAGTGGGTCAAAGGAGAGCCTTCAACAGCGCCATGATGGAGTCTGTGACAGTGGATATGTAGGGTGGCCTTCAATGGAACCATTGTGGAGACGGTACAGTGGGTCTAAAGGGGGGATAGCCTTCAACAGCACCATTATAGAGTCTGTGACAGTGGATATGTAGGATGGCCTTCAGTGGAACCATTGTGGAGACGGGACAGTGGGTCAAAGGAGAGCCTTCAACAGCGCCATGATGGAGTCTGTGACAGTGGATATGTAGGGTGGCCTTCAATGGAACCATTGTGGAGACGGTACAGTGGGTCTAAAGGGGGGATAGCCTTCAACAGCACCATTATAGAGTCTGTGACAGTGGATATGTAGGATGGCCTTCAGTGGAACCATTGTGGAGACGGGACAGTGGGTCAAAGGAGAGCCTTCAACAGCGCTATGATGGAGTCTGGGACAGTGGATATGTAGGATGGCCTTCAGTGGAACCATTGTGGAGATGGGACAGTGGGTCAAAGGAGAGCCTTCAACAGCACCATTATAGAGTCTGGGATAGTGGATATGTAGGATGGCCTTCAGTGGAACCATTGTGGAGACTGGACTGTGGGTTAAAGGAGAGCCTTCAACAGCACCATTATAGAGTCTGGGACAGTGGATATGTAGGATGGCCTTCAGTGGAACCATTGTGGAGATGGGACAGTGGGTCAAAGGAGAGCCTTCAACAGCACCATTATAGAGTCTGTGACAGTGGATATGTAGGATGGCCTTCAGTGGAACCATTGTGGAGACGGGACAGTGGGTCAAAGGAGAGCCTTCAACAGCACCATTATAGAGTCTGGGACAGTGGATATGTAGGATGGCCTTCAGTGGAACCATTGTGGAGATGGGACAGTGGGTTAAAGGAGAGCCTTCAACAGCACCATTATAGAGTCTGTGACAGTGGATATGTAGGATGGCCTTCAGTGGAACCATTGTGGAGACGGGACAGTGGGTCAAAGGAGAGCCTTCAACAGCACCATTATAGAGTCTGGGACAGTGGATATGTACGATGGCCTTCAATGGAACCATTGTGGAGACGGGACTGTGGGTCAAAGAAGAGCCTTCAACAGCGCCACGATTGAGTCTGTGACAGTGGATATGTAGGATGGCCTTCAGTGGAACCATTGTGGAGATGGTACAGTGGGTCAAAGGAGAGCCTTCAACAGCACCATGATGGAGTCTGTGACAGCTGATATGTAGGATGGCCTTCAATGGAACCATTGTGGAGACGGTACAGTGGGTCAAAGGAGAGCCTTCAACAGCACCATTATAGAGTCTGTGACAGTGGATATGTAGGATGGCCTTCAATGGAACCATTGTGGAGACGGGACTGTGGGTCAAAGGAGAGCATACAACAGCACCATTATAGAGTCTGTGACAGTGGATATGTAGGATGGCCTTCAGTGGAACCATTGTGGAGATGGGACAGTGGGTCAAAGGAGAGCCTTCAACAGCGCTATGATGGAGTCTGTGACAGTGGATATGTAGGATGGCCTTCAATGGAACCATTGTGGAGATGGGACAGTGGGTCAAAGGAGAGCCTTCAACAGCACCATTATAGAGTCTGTGACAGTGGATATGTAGGATGGCCTTCAGTGGAACCATTGTGGAGACGGGACAGTGGGTCAAAGGAGAGCCTTCAACAGCACCATTATAGAGTCTGTGACAGTGGATATGTAGGATGGCCTTCAGTGGAACCATTGTGGAGATGGGACAGTGGGTCAAAGGAGAGCCTTCAACAGCACCATTATAGAGTCTGTGACAGTGGATATGTAGGATGGCCTTCAGTGGAACCATTGTGGAGACGGGACTGTGGGTCAAAGGAGAGCCTTCAACAGCACCATTATAGAGTCTGGGACAGTGGATATGTAGGATGGCCTTCAGTGGAACCATTGTGGAGATGGGACAGTGGGTCAAAGGAGAGCCTTCAACAGCACCATTATAGAGTCTGTGACAGTGGATATGTAGGATGGCCTTCAGTGGAACCATTGTGGAGACGGGACTGTGGGTCAAAGGAGAGCCTTCAACAGCACCATTATAGAGTCTGTGACAGTGGATATGTAGGATGGCCTTCAGTGGAACCATTGTGGAGACGGGACTGTGGGTCAAAGGAGAGCCTTCAACAGCACCATTATAGAGTCTGTGACAGTGGATATGTAGGATGGCCTTCAATGGAACCATTGTGGAGACGGTACAGTGGGTCTAAAGGGGGGATAGCCTTCAACAGCACCATTAGATAGTCTGTGACAGTGGATATGTAGGGTGGCCTTCAATGGAACCATTGTGGAGACGGTACAGTGGGTCTAAAGGGGGGATAGCCTTCAACAGCACCATTATAGAGTCTGTGACAGTGGATATGTAGGATGGCCTTCAGTGGACCCATTGTGGAGACGGGACTGTGGGTCAAAGGAGAGCCTTCAACAGCACCATTATAGAGTCTGTGACAGTGGATATGTAGGATGGCCTTCAGTGGAACCATTGTGGAGACGGGACAGTGGGTCAAAGGAGAGCCTTCAACAGCGCCATGATGGAGTCTGTGACAGTGGATATGTAGGGTGGCCTTCAATGGAACCATTGTGGAGACGGTACAGTGGGTCTAAAGGGGGGATAGCCTTCAACAGCACCATTATAGAGTCTGTGACAGTGGATATGTAGGATGGCCTTCAGTGGAACCATTGTGGAGACGGGACAGTGGGTCAAAGGAGAGCCTTCAACAGCGCCATGATGGAGTCTGTGACAGTGGATATGTAGGGTGGCCTTCAATGGAACCATTGTGGAGACGGTACAGTGGGTCTAAAGGGGGATAGCCTTCAACAGCACCATTATAGAGTCTGTGACAGTGGATATGTAGGATGGCCTTCAGTGGAACCATTGTGGAGACGGGACAGTGGGTCAAAGGAGAGCCTTCAACAGCGCTATGATGGAGTCTGGGACAGTGGATATGTAGGTTGGCCTTCAGTGGAACCATTGTGGAGATGGGACAGTGGGTCAAAGGAGAGCCTTCAACAGCACCATTATAGAGTCTGGGACAGTGGATATGTAGGATGGCCTTCAGTGGAACCATTGTGGAGACTGGACTGTGGGTTAAAGGAGAGCCTTCAACAGCACCATTATAGATTCTGGGACAGTGGATATGTAGGATGGCCTTCAGTGGAACCATTGTGGAGATGGGACAGTGGGTCAAAGGAGAGCCTTCAACGGCACCATTATAGAGTCTGTGACAGTGGATATGTAGGATGGCCTTCAGTGGAACCATTGTGGAGACGGGACAGTGGGTCAAAGGAGAGCCTTCAACAGCACCATTATAGAGTCTGGGACAGTGGATATGTAGGATGGCCTTCAGTGGAACCATTGTGGAGATGGGACAGTGGGTCAAAGGAGAGCCTTCAACAGCACCATTATAGAGTCTGTGACAGTGGATATGTAGGATGGCCTTCAGTGGAACCATTGTGGAGACGGGACAGTGGGTCAAAGGAGAGCCTTCAACAGCACCATTATAGAGTCTGGGACAGTGGATATGTACGATGGCCTTCAATGGAACCATTGTGGAGACGGGACTGTGGGTCAAAGAAGAGCCTTCAACAGCGCCACGATTGAGTCTGTGACAGTGGATATGTAGGATGGCCTTCAGTGGAACCATTGTGGAGATGGTACAGTGGGTCAAAGGAGAGCCTTCAACAGCACCATGATGGAGTCTGTGACAGCTGATATGTAGGATGGCCTTCAATGGAACCATTGTGGAGACGGTACAGTGGGTCAAAGGAGAGCCTTCAACAGCACCATTATAGAGTCTGTGACAGTGGATATGTAGGATGGCCTTCAATGGAACCATTGTGGAGACGGGACTGTGGGTCAAAGGAGAGCCTTCAACAGCACCATTATAGAGTCTGTGACAGTGGATATGTAGGATGGGCTTCAGTGGAACCATTGTGGAGATGGGACAGTGGGTCAAAGGAGAGCCTTCAACAGCACCATTATAGAGTCTGTGACAGTGGATATGTAGGATGGCCTTCAGTGGAACCATTGTGGAGACGGGACAGTGGGTCAAAGAAGAGCCTTCAACAGCACCATTATAGAGTCTGTGACAGTGGATATGTAGGATGGCCTTCAGTGGAACCATTGTGGAGATGGGACAGTGGGTCAAAGGAGAGCCTTCAACAGCACCATTATTGAGTCTGTGACAGTGGATATGTAGGATGGCCTTCAGTGGAACCATTGTGGAGACGGGACTGTGGGTCAAAGGAGAGCCTTCAACAGCACCATTATAGAGTCTGGGACAGTGGATATGTAGGATGGCCTTCAGTGGAACCATTGTGGAGATGGGACAGTGGGTCAAAGGAGAGCCTTCAACAGCGCCATGATGGAGTCTGTGACAGCTGATATGTAGGATGGCCTTCAATGGAACCATTGTGGAGACGGGACAGTGGGTCAAAGGAGAGCCTTCAACAGCACCATTATAGAGTCTGTGACAGTGGATATGTAGGATGGCCTTCAGTGGAACCATTGTGGAGATGGGACAGTGGGTCAAAGGAGAGCCTTCAACAGCGCTATGATGGAGTCTGTGACAGTGGATATGTAGGATGGCCTTCAGTGGAACCATTGTGGAGATGGGACAGTGGGTCAAAGGAGAGCCTTCAACAGCACCATTATAGAGTCTGTGACAGTGGATATGTAGGATGGCCTTCAGTGGAACCATTGTGGAGACGTGACTGTGGGTCAAAGGAGAGCCTTCAACAGCACCATTATAGAGTCTGTGACTGTGGATATGTAGGATGGCCTTCAGTGGAACCATTGTGGAGATGGGACAGTGGGTCAAAGGAGAGCCTTCAACAGCACCATTATAGAGTCTGTGACAGTGGATATGTAGGATGGCCTTCAGTGGAACCATTGTGGAGACGGGACTGTGGGTCAAAGGAGAGCCTTCAACAGCACCATTATAGAGTCTGGGACAGTGGATATGTAGGATGGCCTTCAGTGGAACCATTGTGGAGATGGGACAGTGGGTCAAAGGAGAGCCTTCAACAGCACCATTATAGAGTCTGTGACAGTGGATATGTAGGATGGCCTTCAGTGGAACCATTGTGGAGACGGGACTGTGGGTCAAAGGAGAACCTTCAACAGCACCATTATAGAGTCTGTGACAGTGGATATGTAGGATGGCCTTCAGTGGAACCATTGTGGAGATGGGACAGTGGGTCAAAGGAGAGCCTTCAACAGCACCATTATAGAGTCTGTGACAGTGGATATGTAGGATGGCCTTCAGTGGAACCATTGTGGAGACTGGACTGTGGGTCAAAGGAGAGCCTTCAACAGCACCATGATGGAGTCTGTGACAGTGGATATGTAGGATGGCCTTCAGTGGAACCATTGTGGAGACGGGGCAGTGGGTCAAAGGAGAGCCTTCAACAGCGCCACGATTGAGTCTGTGACAGTGGATATGTAGGATGGCCTTCAGTGGAACCATTGTGGAGACGGGACAGTGGGTCAAAGGAGAGCCTTCAACAGCACCATTATAGAGTCTGGGACAGTGGATATGTAGGATGGCCTTCAGTGGAACCATTGTGGAGACTGGACTGTGGGTCAAAGGAGAGCTTTCAACAGCACCATTATAGAGTCTGTGACAGTGGATATGTAGGATGGCCTTCAGTGGAACCATTGTGGAGACGGGACTGTGGGTCAAAGAAGAGCCTTCAACAGCACCATTATAGAGTCTGGGACAGTGGATATGTAGGATGGCCTTCAGTGGAACCATTGTGGAGACGGGACAGTGGGTCAAAGGAGAGCCTTCAACAGCGCCATGATTGAGTCTGTGACAGTGGATATGTAGGATGGCCTTCAGTGGAACCATTGTGGAGACTGGACTGTGGGTTAAAGGAGAGCCTTCAACAGCACCATTATAGAGTCTGGGACAGTGGATATGTAGGATGGCCTTCAGTGGAACCATTGTGGAGACGGGACAGTGGGTCAAAGGAGAGCCTTCAACAGCGCTATGATTTAGTCTGGGACAGTGGATATGTAGGATGGCCTTCAGTGGAACCATTGTGGAGACGGGACAGTGGGTCTAACGGGGGGATATCCTTCAACAGCGCCATGATGGAGTCTGGGACAGTGGATTTGTAGGATGGCCTTCAGTTTAACCATTGTGGAGACGGGACTGTGGGTCAAAGGAGAGCCTTCAACAGCACCATTATAGAGTCTGGGACAGTGGATATGTAGGATGGCCTTCAATGGAACCATTGTGGAGACGGGACAGTGGGTCAAAGGAGAGCCTTCAACAGCGCCACGATTGAGTCTGTGACAGTGGATATGTAGGATGGCCTTCAGTGGAACCATTGTGGAGACTGGACTGTGGGTTAAAGGAGAGCCTTCAACAGCACCATTATAGAGTCTGGGACAGTGGATATGTAGGATGACCTTCAGTGGAACCATTGTGGAGACGGGACAGTGGGTCAAAGGAGAGCCTTGAACAGCGCCATGATTTAGTCTGGGACAGTGGATATGTAGGATGGCCTTCAGTGGAACCATTGTGGAGACGGGACAGTGGGTCTAACGGGGGGATATCCTTCAACAGCGCCATGATGGAGTCTGGGACAGTGGATATGTAGGATGGCCTTCAGTGGAACCATTGTGGAGTCAGGCAAGTAAGAGGGCCTAGAATGGAGCCACTGTGGAATTGGAAAAAATAGAGATGCAGGGTGGCCTTCAACTGAGCCACTGTGGAGCCTGGGTCAGTGAGGGCCTGAAGGAGAGCCTTCAACTGAGCCACTGTGGAGCCTGGGTCAGTGAGTGCCTGAAGGAGAGCCTTCAACTGAGCCACTGTGGAGCCTGAGTCAGTGACGGCCTGATTCACAAATGCAAATGTATACTTTGGTGCAAGTTTACAATTGTTTGCTATTCACAAAGGTATTTTACAAGTAGTAGCTTTACGACTGTGGAGTCTACGCACATAAAAAGATAGGACTGTGCTATCTTTTTATGTCAACAAACAAATGGAGAGAAAGAGGAGAAAGAGAGCTTGTTCGTCTCCCCTGGCTATAGATATCTTTAACAAAGAGAACGAGCATAGGACTATGCTCCATAAAGAATCCAAATTAGGAATTGCTTATTGCATAGTCAAAGCTTGTTGCTTATTGCATATGTCTCCTTAACAGGGAAACCATTTGGTTTTATAGAAGAACCCTCACCCACCAACCTAGTTGGTGGCGTTCTTCATCATCGGGTTCCCACCCGGAAGGCTGAGTGCCTCTCAGGTGTGCTTCAATGCCTGATTACAGCGGAGCTGGTTTTTTGTATTTTTGTGCCAAGTGAGTGCTGTGAAGGTGATAGGTTAAAAATACCTACAGGATACCTTGTCCTTTAATATATGGTTCCTGTGGTAAGGTTAAAAGTTTGCAGTAGAAGGTGGACGTGATTGAAACACTGGCCTCGCACGTCTCAGCTAGTAAAGTGCATATGTTAATTTTTTAGTGAGGTGGTCTACATGTTTCAGCCATATTTGAAGATTGGAATGGCTTTCTTCAGGACCTGTGGCTCAGGGTAAACCTTGAGCTCCCGTTGAACTATGCACACACGCTAAGGTGTGCATAGGAATATCACTTATGGTTATTTACCGTGGTAGTTGCTGAACTTAGCACACAATAATTTATAGTGACAGAGATCCCGGAGGGAGGCACCGCCTATAGTCACACTTGCGTCAAGGTCGGTTGCCTCTGTAAGAAACCACTAGTTCCTCTATCTTTTTATGTGCCTTTGTGAATAGCAAACAATCGTAAACTTACACAGAAATATAAGTTTCCCTTTGTGAATTAGCCCCTGAGTCTGTAGGATGGCGTTCAACTGAGCCACTGTAGAGTGTGGACATTAGACGTAAGGGATGGCCTTCAATGGAACCACTGTAGTGCCACGGATAGTGGGCAAGTATGAGGACCTTCAAAGGAACCACTGTGGAGTCTGGGACAGTGATGGAGAGTGAGCCGCCACCATCAATGGAGTAGACGACCATAGCATGGACTACGGCTCTAAAGCCCGCGTTTGGGAGGTTTGGTTTATTCTACATAGAAACGAGAGCAGGTACCGGGTTATCTGGGGCTTCTTGGCACAGTGTGCTCTGAAGCAGAGGCTGCTGCTGCTGTAAAGGCATGTGACCTGCCACCTGAGACTAGTTGGGAAGTGGAAGAACCCTTATCAGGTATGTTATGTGTATTTGTATAGCATGTAACTCACCCAGGAGGGTATCTTGGCGCTGAAGCAGGAGTTGTATGGCCGAGCCAGGGTCAGGCTAACTGAAGAGCCAGGTCTTGTTGGAATAAAATAAAATGCCTTTGTTGTGTTGCTACATGTTGCTTTGCTAAGTTAGCATTTGCGGCACCATTTTATGTTCAGCCGCCATTTTGAGCCATAATCAATACTAACTTTTCTCCGTCTCTGTTAGAAACAGCCATGGTGAATTTTGTTTTCTTCAAGGTTGGGCCTCGCTGTACTAATGAATACACTGTCTTGTTATGCATACCTTTCCCACTAGATAGAGGCCTGCCCCCACTGGTCCAGCGATGGGCGCAGGCAGAACGACCTTGGCGCAGAGATAGCGTGTGCCCGGTCTCAGGATCGAAACTCATCCTTCTGTACCTTCTATGTGTAACTGGTTCGAACTGGAAATTTCCAGATCGGAGGGTGTTATCATTGGTTCTAAACTGTACATAATGTATTGCCATGCTTGCTGAAGTCAGTCCCTCTGCAGCAATCCCAGGAGGCTGGCCAGACTGGACTCCGCTCGAGTGTACCTGAATAAATATACTTGGTTTGTATTCTCTACTGTCTGACTGACTCTTGATTTGTTTGGAAGGCTGAGAGGGGCGAGTGACCCGGGTGCCCTAATCGGGTCACCTCCTTCAGTTGGCGCCCGGACAGGAACCCCATCGGTGACCCATCCTCACCCGCGGACGGGTGGGGAGGTCGGGGCCATTGTCAGGGTCGGATGGGCGAATCAGGGATCCCGGTCTGTCAGACCGGTCGGTGCCTCGCCCAGCGGTCATCCCGACTGTGGTCCTGAACGGCGAAACCCTTGGATCTGACCGTTTGGTCCGAAGAGTCGGTAGTGGAGAATAAATTAATTTGACCTGTGTGCACCAGGTGAGTTTGTTTTGGTTCTTTGTGAATATGGTACCATTTCGGTTTGGATTTGGTGCGGTTTTGAGGGCCGCTTTTGGCACAAAGTATCTGTGAACACTTCGCCGGGCAACATAACGAATTTGGTATATTTTTGAAAATGCCCGGGTGTAATACATTTTGGGTTTCCTGTTGTCGTTGTTGTTCTGCTGATGCTCGACTGGAAGAGAGTCAGCCGGCGCCTCCAGAAGGCACTCCGAATTTTGACATGTATGTGAAGCATGGTCTTGGCCCTATTATGTTTAGTACGCTATGGCACAAATATACGCGGGACAATGCTGAGTTGCAGTGACCGTTGAGGGGCACTTTTGATGAACAAAAATTTGCCTTTTTACAGGAGAAATTATTTGCAAGGAAAGGTAGGCAGTCTATGTTTGATTCCCTCAGAACATGACAAAAGGAGGTTAAACAAAGACGAATGAAAGCAGAGAAAGAGGCCCGAAAAGGGAGAATGCAAACAGTGACTCAGAAAGCTGAAGCACATGATAGAGCGAAGCAAGAGATAGGGATTGAATGTGAAGATAGGAAATTCCGATTACAAATGGACAAGCCTTATGTGGCCCAAGATGAAAGTGATACGTTTGTGGAGCAATTATTAGATACCCGACCACCATCCCCTTATGCCCTGCAGAGGATATATCCCGCTCCTCCCTCACAGGACCAGCTGTCTAGTCCTCCTGTCTCTGCTGTTTCTGCCTCTGTTTTTGTTGATCAGACTGCTCTGGCTACGGCACCTCCTGTCATTTCTTTGCCCTCGCCGTCTGTGGCAATTGTGACTGTTAGTACTCCTGTGACGCCTGTTGCTTCGGTCTCTCTCTCTCCAGCTCTTACCCCCACGACGCAGCCGACAATGACGTTAGTGCCCGCTCCCTCTGTTGTTGCCCCCGCTGTGTTCCTCCATTCCCTGACGTCACTGAGTAGTGGGACACCAGTACGAAGCCCTGAGAATAGAGATTGGACGAAATTTGAGGAACGTATGGGGCGGACGTTAGTCCGGTCTGATGTGGGAGATGCAGAGAAACAGGTGGTGGCTAATCAGGCTGCACAATGGGATTGTAACCCCATTTATGGTGTGGAAGATGTGTGGAGTGTTATGAAAGATTATGAGCCCTTTATACAACAGCATGCCCTTAAGCACATGTCGGCTACTTTGATTGGTCTTTGGGAACAGTGCTTTCAGGGTACGGCGCCGCAGATTATATACGATATTAGGGATCATGTGTATGTTACTGATATGGAGCCTGCTCATGTCTTTAGTAATGTTGCGACGTTGGTTGCTTATCGGGCGAGGTTGCTCGAGAAGAGCCCTACCTCGGTAACTCAGTATCCGATGCGGGAGGTCCGTCCCATCTACCATCCAGAGATCCCGGAGCTCAGGGATCAGCAAAATCGCGTTATTCAGCACAGAGTAGAGGCCTGTTTCCAAGAACAATGGGTTTATACTCCCTGCAAAAGGAGTGAAGTCTTGTCTCTTAAGACTCAGTTGCCTGACCCTAGGAAAAATCCCACCACTTATTATAAGGAGCTGACTGAAGCAGCCTCTTTGTCAGTGATGACACTTGCTGATTTTGAAATGTTTTTTGGTTTACTAGTTCTGGTTGATATTTGGAGACAAGTACATACGCAAGACCATGTTGCAGAGTTGGGTGGTACCTGGGATCAAATTAAGGCCTGGGATCAGGAACGGAAGCCTGGTGATAAGCCTAGGGCGGAGATACTCGCTTTGCCTGGCCGCATTATCACGTATATGCATTCTATTATCCCTCCGAGGAAGGTTGATTGGGACAAGCTGTCGGCTTGCCACCAGAAAAAGGATGAGAGTGTGTCCGACTTTTTTACTCGATTTGAAGGTGTGTTCTTGGACTACAGTGGACAGGGTTTGTCGATTGAAGGTAGTGTGCGGCTGTTTGTCAATAGGTTTGTTTCCAATTTGCTTCCTGAGATTTCGACTCGATTGCAGGCTTCTGAGAGCACTTGGTCCATCTCTTCCCCTTCTGTTATCTTGAATATGGCACAGTATTATGAGCACAGGGAAGATTAAGAGAAAGAGAAGACGGAAAAGAAGCATAACGATTTGAAGACGAAAGTGTTGTTACAGCAGGCTTCTAGGGGGAATGGTAGAGGGCTTGGTGGCCCCACACGACAGCTTCCATGCACTAGCTGACCCACGAGCTCCACGCCTTTAGGGCCGAATCAGTGGGCATACTGTAAAGAGGAGGGACACTGGCGTAGCAAGTGTCCGGTGCTTTTGCAAAAGGTGGCAGCCCCTAGAGGACGAGGTTCTCGTGGAAGGGGTCATGGAACAGGTAGACAGGTCAGGGCTCAGAATGCTGTGACGTCGCAGGGTCGTTCTGATCAGAACTATTTTGATGACACTCGGGATGGGCAGTATTACAATGATGACTATGACACGGATGAGGTGACAGGAATGTCTTACAGCTAGGACAGCCAGGGACAGAGTGAGGGACCAGTCCAGATACCTGTAGATCAGCGTGGTCCGTATGTTAGTGCGGACGTGCATGGTTCGACTAAAGAGTTTTTGGTGGATACAGGTGCAACAAATAGTTCTATTTCTCTTTCTTCGGTCCCTGGGGCGGCTCTGTCTGGCCATATTAATGTATCGGTAGGTTTTTCGGTGTACCAGTTGTAAGCCCCATTTCCAAACCCCTTGCGCTGACGATTGGTCCTTTTACGGCGGATTAACCATTTTTGTTGACATCTAATTGTGGAGAAAATCTGATGGGTTTGGATTTATTGAAGAAATTGCACGCTACAATATACTGCTCCCCGTAGGGTGTCTACATGACAATGGGTCCTAATGTTGTGCGCGCTACACAGTGTCTGTCTAAAGATGCGCCCCTTCCTGCGGAGTTTACGGATGTGCCACACACACTGTGGGCGGCGGGCGACATGGATGTGGGTCTGTTGCCGATATCGCCTGTTTCGATAAGTGTCAAGGAAGGTGCTATTCTACCCCGTATTCCCCAGTATAAAATACCACAGGCAGGTGAGCGTGCTTTGATGCAAATTGTGCAGGATTTGATTGAGAAGGGAGTGGTTGAGGAGACGACTGCTAATATTTGTAATAGCCCTATTCTTCCCATCCTCAAAAGGGAACCTTCGGGTTCCTCCGGTTACCCACAGGATGTTTATCGTTTTGTGATTGACCTGCGTGAAGTTAACAAAATAGCGATTCCCCAGTTTCCGGTGGTCCCTGACATCACGACACTCTTGACAATGATTCCTTTTCTGCTAAATTCTTTTCTGTCATTGACTTGAAAAACGCATTCTTCAGTATCCCCATTCATCCTGACAGCAGGAATCTGTTCGGGTTCACCCTAGCTGGCGGAAGTTTTAGATTCTGTCGCGCTCCTCAATGCTATACAGAAAGTCCGAATATTTATAGTCAAGCATTGAAAGGTCAGCCGGATTCCTTGTCGCTTCCCTCAGGTAATGTATTGCTCCAGTATGTTGATGACCTGCTTATCGCCTCGGACACAGAACAGGGTTGCAGAGACAGTACGGTTAAATTGTTGCTCCACTTAGCTGACCATGGTCAGAAAGTATCCCTTTCCAAATTTCAGTATTGTCGACAGGAGGTCACCTATATAGGTCACCTACTATCGAAGGAGGGTAGGAGATTGACCCCTGAGCACATCAGTACCATTGTTTAAATGCCTAATCCGCGAACACAGAAAGATGTGCACGCTTTTATTGGCATAACTTCCTATTGTCGCCAATGGATCCCAAACTATTCCCTACTAACAAAACCCCTGCTTGCACTAACCACTAAAGATGTGCATGAACCCCTGCCTTGGACGCCTGCATGTCAGCAGTCTTTTGAGCAATTAAAGGTTGCACTTTGCTCGGCTCCTGTGCTTGGTACTCCTAACTATGCGAAGCCGTTTGTGCTGTACGTACATGAGACAGCTGGTTGTGCGCTTTCTGTTCTAACCCAAAAATTTGGAGATAAGCAATGGTCATGCGCTTATTTCTCTGCTGTGCTTGACCCTGTCGCGCAAGCCCTTCTGAGCTGTCTGAGAGCGGTCGCCGCTGTGGCTGTCTCAATACGACAATCGGCAGGATTCGTACTCGATACTGACCTCACAGTTATGGTACCCCATGCTGTGGATACACTTTTGAATAAGACGAAGATGAAGCACCTCACCAGTGCACGTCTGACCGATTACGAGCTAACGCTCTTTCAAAAGCACATTACGATCAAACGATGTGCCACTCTGAATCCAGCCACGTTACTACCCCTCCCTTCTGAGGATGAGGAGATAGATGTACATGATTGTATCTTCCGAACGGAAGAGAAGACAAAAGGATGGGTAGACCTGACTGATGTTCCCTTATCTGAGCCCCAAGGGGAACTATACGCCAGTGGCTCTTGTTTCAAACTACCAGATGGCACCACCACTGCAGCATATGCAATCACTACGCTGCGCACAGTAGTTGAGACTTCACGAGTTCCCTATCAGTCCGCCCAAGCAGCTGAGTTAGTTGCCCTAATTCGAGCCTGCGAGTTGAGTGAGGGACTGGTTGTTAATATTTATACTGACAGCCAGTAATCCTTCGGGTCACCCATAATTTTGGGCGGCTCTGGGCAGAGAGAGGGTTCCTTACTTCCCATGAGTCACGCATTCAGCATGGTCCTCTCATACATAGGCTTCTGTCCGCCCTGATGCTCCCTAAGAAATTGGCGATTGTGAAGTGCTGTGCTCATAAGAAAGTTACTGACAAGGTGGGTGAAGGGGAAAGCTTTTGCAGATCAGACAGCTAAGGAAACAGCCCAAACAAAGATGAAAAGAATGTTTGTAGCCGGTCCCGCCAGGTGGGTGCCCGAGTTCTCCATGTTTGAGGATACACTTGAGAATGTAAAAGAAATTCAGAGTGAGGCCACGATGGAGGAATTAGCGGTGTGGCAGGAAAACACAGCAAATTTGAATGATGAGGGATGTTGGATTGATAAGTCAGGGAAGCAGAGATGGATGTTGCCGGATGCATATGTTCTTCCTGTGGTGACAATGGCCCATGGCCAAGCTCATATCAGTGCTAAGGGTATTTGCAAGTTGCTAGAACCCGTATGGCAAAATGACAACATTCCCAAGACAGCTACACACTTAGTAAAATACTGCATGGTGTGCATGATGCACAATCCTGGCAAGGGTACCCCCACACCACCCAGTAATTTTGCACCTCCCACTTTTCCTTTTGAGGTCCTCCAGATAGACTTAATTGAAATGGACAGGGTCAATAATTTGAAGTATGTGTTGGTGGTTGTTTGTGCATTCAGTAAATGGGTCGAGGCCTACCCCACTAAAGAAAATACAGCCATTGCGACTGCAAAGATACTCCTGAAGGAGTTCTTTCCTCGTTTCGGCTTGCCCCGTCTGATCTGGAGTGATAACGGAAGTCATTTTAATGCCAAGGTTATCCAGCTAGTTTGCGAAGGACTACACATTAGACAGAAGTTTCATGCTGCAAATCACCCCCAGTCAGCAGGTTTGGTTGAGAAATACAATGGTACTCTCAAACTGAAATTGGCAAAGATTCAGGAGACAATAGGGTTGCAGTGGCCAGATGTTTTACCATTAGCTCTTTTGTCCACAAGAACAACAGCACATTCTAGGACAGGGTTGTCACCTTACGAGGTCGTGTTCGGATGCCCGGCGAACATCTGGGGCGTCCTGCGGCCTCGTAAATTTTCTGAGATTGAGTATCCTTTACTGATTGGTTACCTGTACCAGTTGAGTAAAGATCTGTGTTCTATTCACCAATAGATCAGGGACACACTTCCCGCAGTACCTGAGGGGCCTGGACATGATATTCGGCCTGGGGACTGGGTCCTCATCAAGAATTTTCAGCGGAAAAGGAGCCTGGAGCCTCGGTGGAGGGGGCCGGAACAGGTCCTCCTCTCTACACGTACCGCTGTAAAGGTCTCTGGCTGAAAGAACTGAATCCACTCCTCTCACTGCCGTAAGGTACCCCTGCCTTTACCCTATGATCAATGGGTGAGGGATGGTATTGGGGACTCGGAGTGTGAGAGAGTTCCACGATTCGTTCCGTTTTCCGATGCCAAGCTCACGTGGACCCAAATGGATGCTGAAAATAATGAAGTACTAAATGCGGCAGTTCCCCCAGAGATCAAAGCAATTAAGGAGCCCCTTTCCATTGCCACTGACCCCTCTGTGCCTGAGCCCCTTTTCACAGACCCTTCTGTGCCTGGAGTCACTAGGTACAATTTGCGCCCCCGACGGAGGAACAGTGCACCAAAGGAGAAGTCAGATTAGTCAGGGACGGACCGTGCAAGTTAGGGCGTACTCTGCTGTAGTACCAACTGTGTTAGCTTAGGGCGAGATGAGATTGGTGCACTGTTCTGATAGTGGACAGGATAAATTGAATGTGCCCTCCTGGAGAGGGGGGGGTGTGTTATCCTGCTCGGCGTGGGATTCATCGTGAGCTAGGACTGAGCAGCTCTACCGCCTGTGCTCAAGAGCGCCAACGTTGATGAACAATAGGAGTTTACCAGTGAGGCTCAGACGGACACTGGGAACACTTGCCCCCCCTTTTCTCATCAGTTTTATTGCATTCCCTTTTCCTTGCTTCATAATGTATCCGTTTGGTCGGCCCATTACTGAGGAAGAACAGCCATTTGCACCTCCGCGCCCAGTGCGGAATTGGTCCACAAAAAGTAAAATAGTTTTTGTGTCAATAGTTGCGATTGCACTAATAATTGTATTGGGAATATCCTGGTTTCTGGATGAGAAGTATTCTGTACATTCTTTGGTTGGTACAACACCCCCTTCCCCTGAACACGTTTTCGTTACTTTGGCTCCACACAAGGCAACGCATAGGTTGTCCTACACCGAGAATGCTTTTATACAAATGTTACACCAAGCTCATAAAGTGTCCAACACAACTGATTGCTGGGTTTGTGGCTTGCTTCCTTCAGTGACTCATAAAGTTGACAATTTGTTGTCCATGCCACTGTCATACATCAGCAGTTGTGAGGGTTGGTTTGAATTGCTCAGTATGGTACCTCATCATCCCCAGTTCTCTACTCTGGATAGGACACATGCTGATTCTCGCACTATGGTACAGAATGTACATTCCCAATACAGGGTTCCTTCTGTAGGACAGGCAGGACAAGAGATGCTCAGTAAATTGTTTTTAAGGTCCTGTATGAACGCATACAAAAGTGTAAAGAATGAGACATGGCTTCAAATGGAAATGGCTGATTTCCAGGGGTTTAACACGTCTGAGTATTTTCAATCTTTCCAGGCTCGTAATGTTACCGAGGACCAGCCAATACCAGTGTCAGTGGTCAACAAAACAGCTAGTTTCTGTGTTCAGGGGACAGGGAAGGTAAAGGTGGGGGAGAGTAGATGCAATTCCACATATGAATTGAGAACGACCGATAGACCGCCCTTGGTACCACCCCCTAATGTTTATTTTGTTTGTGGATCCCACGCTTATGTATGGCTTCCAAAGGGATGTTTAGGTAGATGTATCTCTCTTTCCTCCTTCCCCTTGTATATGTTGCTCCATCCAATTATCACAAAGATCAGCAGTTGCCGCATAGGAGCACGCACCTGGCCCGGGTAAAAAGGGTCATTGACCCAAAGGATGTAGATCAGACAGATTCAGCCGCACAACAATTTGAGGATGCTACAAAAGGCCTTTTTCCCTTTTTGGGACCCCATAGTCAATAGTCTCCAAATTCGTCAGCTCACCAGAGTTGCTGAGGCAGTTATCAATACAACGGCTGGGATAACGACAAACATTACAGCTGAGCTCCAGGCTACGAGATTAGTCACTTTGCAAAACAGGATGGTGTTAGATGTAATCCTCGCAGATAGGGCAGGGGCCTGTTGTGTCATTGTCAGTAGTTGTTGTGTGTACATACCTGATTACGCTCCCAATGTTTATTCCGCCATACAGAAATTGCAAAGGTTATCAGCTGAGATACACCAAGAGACAGGCACCTGGACACTCTCGGGGTGGTTCTGGAATATATTGGTGACGTGAGGTTGGAAGAGCCTCGTCTTTCTAGTTGCAATTGCTGGTATTATTTTTACATGTTGCCTCTGTATACATTGTCTCCCAAATTGTTGTTCCTATTGTGTACAAGCTCTCACCCCCAAGCCAAAGATACCAGTTCATGACGCAGGTACAGTAATTATGTTGCAGAAGGTAGTTCAGGAAATGATGGAGATTGACAAGGGCATCTTTGGGTCCGCATTTTCCCTTGCAATTTCTATCCCTGATAATGAGTATGTGGATTGCTCCGGATGTTGATGTCCTCTTGCTAATATTAACCTCTTCCGTGCTCATGATGGCTCCCGGCCGTCATGAGTCACGGTGGGCGTGTGCTCACGACGCGCAGGGGCCGTCCGAGCCACGCCCGCGATTGGAATGTCCAGCACCTGGGCGGAATTCCGGCCGCAGCGAAGCGGTTAAAAATAATGTCCTCCTCACCCACCGTGAAAAATGGTTTAGCAAATGCTAAAAGGAGGGTCTGTTGGAATAAAATAAAATGCCTTTGTTGTGTTGCTACATGTTGCTTTGCTAAATTAGCATTTGCGGCACCATTTTATGTTCAGCCACCATTTTGAGCCATATTCGAAACTAACTTTCCTCCATCTCTGTTAGAAACAGCCATGGTGAATTTTGTTTTCTTCAAGGTTGGGCCTCGCTGTACTAATGAATACACTGTCTTGTTATGCATACCTTTACCACTAGATAGAGGCCTGCCCCCACTGGTCCAGCGATGGGCGCAGGCAGAACGACCTTGGCACAGAGATAGTGTGTGCCCGGTCTCAGGATCGAAACTCATCCTTCTGTACCTTCTTTGTGTAGCTGGTTCGAACTGGAAATTTCCAGTTCGGGGGGTGTCATCATTGGTTCTAAACTGTACATGATGTATCACCATGCTTGCTGAAGTCAGTCCCTCTGCAGCAATCCCAGGAGGCTGGTCAGACTGGACTCCGCTAGAGTGTACCTGAATAAATATACTTGGTTTGTATTCTCTACTGTCTGACTGACTCTTCATTTGTTTGGAAGGCTGGGAGGTGGTCGCAAGTGACCCAGGTGGCCCTAATCGGGTCACTTCCTTCAATCTTTAGTTTCTTGCAGAATTCAAGAGCTGAGGAGGAGGCTCTGATGTGCCAGGGCAGGTCTTTCCAGGAGTCTGGCTTAGCGGAGCTGTCTGGTAGGTTGTGGAAGTTTACATTTATATTTGTAGCGGTATGTATGGGCCAATGTTGTGTAAGGCTTTGCAGGTGTGTGTGCATGTATGAGCTTGTTTGGTGCTGTCATGAATTAGAATGAACTCTGTTTTAGGATCCTGATTACAGCTTGGGGATCAGGAGAGTCGAAAGCAGCTCAGTAGTCAGAGGGCTCTCTTATCGTTGATGACGACAGTGTCCACTGCATGCTGTCACGTCCGGTGCCACGGGGTTTCTGCAGCTAGGCATGCAGTCATGTCCTAGGCTTGTTCACTGGCCTCATAGTTGAGTAAGATTGCTCTCTGTGTATTTCAGGAGCAGCAAGTGGTTGATTCACAGGTCAGTAGTTTCATAGCTCATTAGGGTGGGTTCACTGGTGCATTCTTCAGGAGAGGGAGGATCTGTCCTTTCTATGCGTGTCTTGGAAGATGCCTTGGATGAAAAGCTTTGACGACGTTGAGGTGTAAAGTGAGGACTTCACTGGACAAGACCTTGTGGCAGTGGGTGCTAGGAGGTCTTTTATGTGGTGGCCCTCGTGCCAACGAGAATGTGCAAGAGGTGATGGACACAATGCTACTCTGTGTGGTTCCGGTGATGCGGCTTCTGGTATGTTTCTGGAGCCCCACTTGTTGATGGAGCGATGTGTGGTGCAGGTCATTGGAAGGAATGACAAGGTGTTTGACTGCTCTGTGGGGAGCTGCTTGTATATTTTACTCTTCTGTGATGGTTGTACGTCTCTGCGAGCACACAAGAGTGTTTTCAGGTGTGTTAGATCTTCTATAGATTGTGTTGTGTGCCATGCCAGTCTACTCAAGTGTCATGTGTGAACCAGGCCATGGAAAGTGCTGAGTTTGTTGTGTAGTTTCGGTGGTGTCTGTGCTTCCAGCGTGGCTGTCCTGGTGGGGCTCAGCGATTCCAGGAGTGGGCCAAGTGCAGCTGTGCGGGGAGGAGGATGATGCAAGGGTTGATGGGCAGGTCTTTGAGCGAGTGCAAGCTCTGAAGGCTTGGGGGGTGGAAGGGTGTTAAGGAAGGTGATTGGATGGTACAGTAGTGTGTCCAGACCATGGTGTTGGTGGTAGGCTCTTAAGCAGGGACATGTATGTGAATGTCAGATTGAGGGGGCTCCCTCTGGTGTGCCTTGGTTCAGTGCTTTGACGCTTGGTGTAATGCTGCTACAGACAGCGAGGGGGCGGTAAGGAGCAGTCACACACAGCATCAGCGGACCTACCTGAAGATAAGGAAGCTGGAGATCCCGAAGATGACGAAGGTGAGACCAGTGCCCAAGGCCACAATGGCCAAGGTGGAGAGCTGATCTGAAAGAGAGGAGAGCGGTGACTGCAGTGGGACCATCTGACCAAATCAGGAGCTCTGCTGCTTCACAGGGTATTCTGGACGCCCATCCGGAGGATCCCTGATGGTGCACTTACGCTCTGATATAACCACGTCCGAGGGAGTCTTGCTGATGCACTAACGCTGTGATATATCCCAGTGCCAGAGGAGCCCTGCTGATCCACTGACGCTGTGATCTAACCCAGTCCGAGGGAGCCCGGCTGATGCACTCACACTGTGATATAACCACGTCCAGAGGAGCCCTGCTGATGCACTCACGCTGTGATATAACCACGTCCAGAGGAGCCCTGCTGATGCACTCACGCTGTGATATAACCCAGTCTAAGGGAGCTCAGCTGATGCACTAATGCTGTGATATAACCCAGTCCAAGGGAGCCCTGATGATGCATTCATACTGTGATATAACCCAGTCTGAGGGAGCCCTGCTGATGCACTCACACTGCGAGATAACCCAGTCCGAGGGAGCCCTGCTGACGCAATTACACTGTGATATACCCCAGTCCAAGGGAGCCCTGATGATGCACTCACACTGTGATATGGCCCAGCTCGGGGGAGTCCTGAGGATGCACTCACACTGAGATATAACCGGGGCAGCGGGTGCCCTGATGATGCAATCACACTGTGATATAACCCAGTCCAAGGCAGCCCTGGTGATGCACTCACGCTGAGATATAACCCAGTCCGAGGGAGCCCGGCTGATTCACTCATGCTGTGATATAACCACGTCCAGAGGAGCCCTGCTGATGCACTCACGCTGTGATATAACCACGTCCAGAGGAGCCCTGCTGAAGCCCACGTAGCAAAGTGTTTGTCCAACTTTATGGAACATTCGGAATATCTAGACCCTCATCAAGCGGGATTCCGTCCCGCTCACTCTACAGAGACAGTGATTCTAGCTGTACTGGACGACTTGCGAGATAAAGCGGACAGAGGTACTCCTCAGGCCCTGGTGCTTTTAGATCTTTTGGCCGCATTTGACCCGGTCGATCACGAAACTTTGATGGATCGTGTCAGGCTGGCCGGCATCCAGGGCCCAGCTTTTAGTTGGATTAGCTCCTTTTTAGAAGACCGCACTCAATCGGTTCGCTTGGATTCATTTACTGCTCCCAAGCTATCAACTACTTGTGGGGTCCCACAGGGATCATCACTATCCCCCACTTGTTTAATCTATACCTCTCACCCTTGATTCAGTCTCTGAAGGCACGGAAGGTAACTACCTTCAATTATGCCGATGATCTACAGTTAACTTTCACAATAGATAACTCCCCTAATTCAATCCTGGAATTCCAGGCCACTATGCTCCACATTCGCCATTGGATGGACCAGAATCATTTAAAACTTAATCCAGATAAGACCGAACTAGTTTTGACGGGGAGTAGTAAGATCTTCTGGGGCCCACACTATTGGCCGGCGGAACTTGGATTTCCGCCCGAACCCTCTACCACCGTCAAGAGTCTAGGTGTTATCATAAACAACGACCTGTCGTTGAGATTCCAAGTTGGTGCTGTGGTCTCAACCTGTTTCTTTCAGTTACGTAAAATCAGAAAGATCAGTCGCTTGCTCACTTATGCAGCGTTGATACAGGTTGTAATAGCCATGGTATTATCACACTTAGACTACGCCAACTCAATCTATCTAGGCATGCCACTTTTTTTAATCAAGCGGCTTCAGATGGTCCAGAACCAAGCAGCGAGACTGATCCATCAGCAACCAAGATGGCAATCAGCCAGACCCCTTTTAAAAAAACTACACTGGCTCCCTATTTCCCAACGCACGGCCTTTAAAACGGGATGTTTAATCTTTAAGTCTCTCCACAGTCGGAGTCCCAAATTTATTAACTGCCTTTTATTAAGGCATACTCCCTCTCGTAACTTGCGCTCAGCCCACCTTCAGCTACTGACCATCCCCGCCTTCAAGTTAAAACGTCAGGGTGGCTGTAGGTTTGCATCCCTGGCCCCAAGACTGTGGAATTCTTTTCCACTGGAGGTTCGGTCATGTACTGATCTTCTGAGTTTCAGAAAAATGCTTAAGACATGGCTGTTCGGGCAGGCTTATGAATAACTATCCCCATCGGTCCCGGCATATTCTAGAGTAGCGCCATGAAACCTTTTGGTGTACGTGCGCTGTATACATTTTTTATAACATAACATAACAGATATAACCACGTCCAGAGGAGCCCTGCTGATGCACTCACACTGTGATATAACCACGTCCAGAGGAGCCCTGCTGATGCACTCACACTGTGATATAACCCAGTGCGAGGGACCCCTGATGACGCACTCACGCAGTGATATAACCCAGTCCGAGGGAGCCATGCTGATGCACTCACGCAGTGATATAACCCAGTCCGAGGGAGCCATGCTGATGCACTCACGCAGTGATATAACCCAGTCCGAGGGAGCCCTGCTGATGCACTCACGCAGTGATATAACCCAGTCCGAGGGAGCCATGCTGATGCACTCACGCTGTGATATCACCCAGTCCGAGGGAGCCCAGTTGATCCACTCATGCTGTGATATAACCCAAGCTGCAGGAGCCCGGCAGATGCACTCACGCTGTGATATAACCCAGTCCGATGGAGACGAGCTCAGCTGATGCACTCACACTGTGATATAACCTCATGGAAGGGAGCCCTGCTGATCCACTCACACTGTGATATAACCCAATCTGAAGGAGTCTTGCTGATGGACTCACGCTGTGATATGACCCAGTCCGAGGGAGCCCTGATGATGCACTCACACTGTGATATAACCCAGTCTGAGGGAGCCCTGATGATGCACTCACGCTGTGATATAACCCAGTCCGAGGGAGCCCTGCTGATGCACTCACGCTGTGATATCACCCAGTCCGAGGGAGCCCTGCTGATGCACTCACGCTGTGATATCACCCAGTCCGAGGGAGCCCTGCTGATGCACTCACGCTGTGATATCACCCAGTCCGAGGGAGCCCAGCTGATGCACTAATGCTGTGATATAACCCAGTCTGAGGGAGCCCTGATGATGCACTCACGCTGTGATATGACCCAGTCCGAGGGAGCCCTGCTGATGCACTCACGCTGTGATATCACCCAGTCCGAGGGAGCCCTGCTGATGCACTCACGCTGTGATATCACCCAGTCCGAGGGAGCCCTGCTGATGCACTCACGCTGTGATATCACCCAGTCCGAGGGAGCCCAGCTGATGCACTAATGCTGTGATATAACCCAGTCTGAGGGAGCCCTGATGATGCACTCACGCTGTGATATGACCCAGTCCGAGGGAGCCCTGCTGATGCACTTACGCTGCGATATAACCCAAGCTGCAGGAGCCCGGCAGATGCACTCACGATGTGATATAACCCAGTCCGATGGAGCCGAGCTCAGCTGATGCACTCACACTGTGATATAACCTCATTGAAGGGAGTCCTGCTGATGCACTCACACTGTGATATAACCTCATTGAAGGGAGTCCTGCTGATGCACTCACGCTGTGATATAACCCAGTCCGAGGGAGCCCTGCTGATGCACTCACACTGTGATATAACCCAGTCCGAGGGAGCCCTGCTGATGCACTCACACTGTGATATAACCCAGTCTGACGGAGCCCTGATGATGCACTCACGCTGTGATATGACCCAGTCCGAGGGAGCCATGCTGATGCACTCACACTGTGATATAACCCAGTCTGAGGGAGCCCTGATGATGCACTCACGCTGTGATATAACCCAGTCCGAGGGAGCCCTGCTGATGCACTCACGCTGTGATATAACCCTGTCTGAGGGAGCCCTGCTGATGCACTTACGCTGCGATATAACCCAAGCTGCAGGAGCCCGGCAGATGCACTCACGCTGTGATATAACCCTGTCTGAGGGAGCCCTGCTGATGCACTCACGCTGTGATATAACCCAGTCCGAGGGAGCCCTGCAGATGCACTCACGCTGTGATATAACCCAGTCCAAGGGAGCCCTGCTGATGCACTCACACTGTGATATAACCCAGTCCGAGGGAGCCCAGTTGATGCACTCACGCTGTGATATCACCCAGTCCGAGGGAGCCCTGCAGATGCACTCACGCTGTGATATAACCCAGTCCGAGGGAGCCCTGCAGATGCACTCACACTGTGATATAACCCAGTCCGAGGGAGCCCAGTTGATGCACTCACGCTGTGATATAACCCAGTCCGAGGGAGCCCAGTTGATGCACTCACGCTGTGATATCACCCAGTCCGAGGGAGCCCTGCTGATGCACTTACGCTGTGATATAACCCAGTCTGAGGGAGCCCTGATGATGCACTCACGCTGTGATATAACCCAGTCCGAGGGAGCCCTGCTGATGCACTTACGCTGTGATATAACCCAGTCTGAGGGAGCCCTGATGATGCACTCACGCTGTGATATAACCCAGTCCGAGGGAGCCCTGCAGATGCACTCACGCTGTGATATAACCCAGTCCAAGGGAGCCCTGCTGATGCACTCACACTGTGATATAACCCAGTCCGAGGGAGCCCAGTTGATGCACTCACGCTGTGATATCACCCAGTCCGAGGGAGCCCTGCAGATGCACTCACGCTGTGATATAACCCAGTCCGAGGGAGCCCTGCAGATGCACTCACACTGTGATATAACCCAGTCCGAGGGAGCCCAGTTGATGCACTCACGCTGTGATATAACCCAGTCCGAGGGAGCCCAGTTGATGCACTCACGCTGTGATATCACCCAGTCCGAGGGAGCCCAGTTGATCCACTCACGCTGTGATATAACCCAAGCTGCAGGAGCCCGGCAGATGCACTCACGCTGTGATATAACCCAGTCCGATGGAGCCGAGCTCAGCTGATGCACTCACACTGTGATATAACCTCATTGAAGGGAGTCCTGCTGATGCACTCACACTGTGATATAACCTCATTGAAGGGAGTCCTGCTGATGCACTCACACTGTGATATAACCTAGTCCGAGGGAGCCCTGCAGATGCACTCACGCTGTGATATAACCCAGTCCGAGGGAGCCCTGCTGATGCACTCACGCTGTGATATAACCCAGTCCGAGGGAGCCCTGCAGATGCACTCACGCTGTGATATAACCCAGTCCGAGGGAGCCCTGCAGATGCACTCACGCTGTGATATAACCCAGTCCGAGGGAGCCCTGCTGATGCACTCACGCTGTGATATAACCCAAGCTGCAGGAGCCCGGCAGATGCACTCACGATGTGATATAACCCAGTCCGATGGAGCCGAGCTCAGCTGATGCACTCACACTGTGATATAACCTCATTGAAGGGAGTCCTGCTGATGCACTCACACTGTGATATAACCTCATTGAAGGGAGTCCTGCTGATGCACTCACACTGTGATATAACCTAGTCCGAGGGAGCCCGGCAGATGCACTCACACTGTGATATAACCCAGTCTGAGGGAGAGCTGCTGATGCACTCACACTGTATATAACTCAGTCTGAGGGAGCCCGGCAGATGCACTCACACTGTGTTATAACCTCATCCAAGGGAGCCCTGATGATACACTCACGCTGTGATATAACCTAGTCCGAGGGAGCCCTTCTGATGCACTCACGCTGCGATATAACCCAGTCCGAGTGAGCCCTGTTGATGCACTCACACTGTGATATAACCCAATCTGAAGGAGCCCTGCAGATGCACTCACACTGTGATATGACCCAGTCCGAGGGAGCCCTGATGAGGCCCTCACACTGTGATATAGCTCAGTCTGGGAGAGCCCTGATGATGCACTTACACTGATATAACCCAGTCCAAGGGAGCCCTGCTGATGCACTCACGCTGTGATATAACCCAGTCCAAGGAGCCCTGATGATGCACTCACTCTCACATAATTCCAACTCAATGTGCGCTATTGAGTGACTCTGGTTTGTGGGAGCCATACAGCTTCACTCTCTTTGGTATATTGTTACCCGGGGTGGCCCTGATTTCGTCGCTTTACTATAACTGCATGTGAGAAGTATTCTGCTATCACTTGTCTGATATGATTCTATCTGAGAGAGCCATGCCATTCACTCGCTCTGACATAAACATGTTCAGAAAGGCCCATTGCTTCACTCACTGTGACATACTCCCACCTGAGGCAGCCCAGCTGCTCCCTCCCCCACAGGTTTTCTTCTATAAGAGTTTCCCCCAGGAAGTACTCTCCACAGCACCTGTCTCATAGATACCCCTCTCTTTACCTTAGAGACACAAACTCACTACAGTTCATTCTCTTCTCTTGCGCCCTTGGGCCTGGTGCCTTTTCCTACCTTTCCTAAAGCAGTGAATATCTGAAGGGCTTCCTAGCATTCTCTGGCTGTAAGGCTCCTACAAGAGTCCCTGCCCTCTCATACGGGGGAGGCAGAACCCACAGGTCTCTAAGCCTTCCACTGATACAGCCATGCATCATGCCATGCCAGCTACCGTGACACCAGATCTGCATGGTCTGTAAATCTTCTGCAGCCAGTACACAGGCCATCTCTGGAAGAGACCAGTAACATTGGGAATGTATGTTTCATACAGATTGCATCTGTGCTCAGTGGCTGCCTCCTACTTGAAGCCATCAGAACTATAGTGTGCAAGATCCTGGAACCTGGTACCCATCGCTCACTCCGCTCCAGCAACGCTGCCCACTGAGAGAGCCTGAAACTGCAGGCTCAGGTAACCCGCTCAGATTACTAGTATGCATCTTTAAGAAAGACCACAGAACTACAGAGTGCAGGGATTGTAGACCCTCAGGAGGTGTGACCTTGTACCAGCCTCTACAGTGTCTCCCACTAGGGAGACTTGGGTTTGCCCCACCTTAAAAATACTCCTTTTTTAATAAGTCTTTCTACTTTCTATGGGGAGGTGCAGGCAGACAGACAGGGCCCTTGTCAGTATTGCCTGGACATCAGGCTGGACTCTAAACCACACAGTGGAGCTTAGCCGAGATTGATTTATTCTAACATCATGGCTGGCCACTGGGTTCATTGTCTGCACTTTAAAGGAAGATGCTTAGGTGAACGGCTGTGTCATTTACCAGATTCAACAACATGAAACCACCATTAGTGTCTCTCAGTCCCAGAGGTCAAAGTTGAGAAGAAGTTCTCCAGGCATGTCTACCTCGCAGAGCACTCTCCAGGCATAACATAAGCAAGCCCATGCCAGGCAGACATCAGGAGCTGGAAGTGAATAGACATCTCACAAGTGAGGGGTCCAGAGGCATCTAAAGAGCTGGAGGTTTTGATACATGTCAAGAGCTGGAGGTTTTGATACATGTCAAGAGCTATAAGTGTTGAGACAAAACAAGAACTAGAAGTGTTGAAACATCTGAACAGCTCAAAGTCTTGAGACATCCAAAAAGCTGGAAGTCTTGAGTCATCTCAAGAGCTGAAGCTTTTGAGATATCTCAACACCAAGAGGTTTTGGGTAATCAAAAGAGCAGATGATTTTGATACATATCAAGAGCTGGAAGTGTTGAGACATCTGAACAGCTCAAGGTCTTCAGACATCGGAAGAGCTAGAAGGGTTGAGACATCTCTAGAGCTGGAGGTTCTGATACATCTCAAGAGCGAGGGGTCTTGAAACATCTCAAGAGCAGATTGTTTTGATACATGTCAAGAGCTAAAAGTCTTGGAACAAAATAAGAACTGGAAGTGTTGAAATATCTGAAGAGCTCAAGGTCTTCAGACATTGGAAGAGCTGAAAGGCTTGAGACATCTCTAGAGCTGAAGGTTTTGTGACATATCAAGACAAGGAGGCCTGGAGACATCTTAAGAGGTGGAGGAGTTATTTAGGATAAATCAGAATCTGTCTTTGGAAAGGACCATTTCCCCATTTGTTTCTTTCACACTGCACCATTCATCATGCACAGCAGGACTACTACTCGTACGAGGATAACCTACTTTGTTTGCAGAAAGGATCGTCAGTGTTGAAGACACATGGTGGATTGTCCAAGGGTGGGGACCCCTTCACCCACTGGATGGGTTTTCCAATCCAGTTAATTGATTTGCTGATTCCATTGTAGTATCCAGTCACCTACAAAGAGACAGAAAATGCATGACATGGCCTTCCTCCAATAGGATGGCGACCCTCTGTGTTAAGCATTGTTCTAGGTTATATGATTTTAAAGCTCTACCACAAAAAGGCTTCTTACAATCATCTTGGTTAGGCAACTTTTCCACTAAAGTGTTTTTTTTAATAATAATGACATCTTTTGTTTTCATATACAGCCCATGCCACACTTCAGCTATTCCCAAGCATTGTAAATCACACGTGTTACCATAACCAAACTAATGACACTCAATTTACTGACCTCGGATGGATGCAAAGCTGCGTAGGCCTACCTAGGATTTTAACTTGTGTCCTGCGGATGTCAGCAACAAGTTTTACCTCACTGAGCCATGTTTATGCATCACATTGATTCTAGACAGCCAAAGTTGTAAATTCAAAGTGTTTCATTGGTACACCCCTGGTTCATTTCCAATACATGGCCTGGTGCAGGGCCTCAAACTCAAGAGAAGAGATTGACTGAATCTCAGGCACTGCGCTGTAAGATGCATAGTCTGCCATGTGGAGGCACCAGAATTGGGAGCGGAAGGGATGGTTGTTGGAAATCTAAGGCACTTACAGCAGGCCATTTGCTTTTTAAGCAAAATTCTGCAAAAATTAAGTAAGACATTTTCTTGTATGCTGCTTTTGTGTGTGCATGTCTGTGTGTTTATACTGCTGCTGCATCAGTGAGAGAATAAACAGGTTGAACACATTCTAGCGACAATGCTGGCTGCCACATAATGGTGCTGGTTAGTGGCATATTGAGTGGGCATCCATGGCATGTTGGCACCCACTCCTGGTAAAACACTGACTTATGCATAATTGGGGTAGTACTTGGCATGTAGTGGGCATCCATTCCATGATAGCTTCCACCTCCAGCAAAATGCTAGCCCAAGCATTGCTGTGGTAATTCCTGGCACAGTGTGAGCATCTATGACTTGATGGTGCCCACCACAAGTATAATATTGGCCCTGGCATAATGGTGGCAGTTCCTGGCATACTGTGGATATTCATTGATTGAGATGGTGATACAGGGGCATGCAAGACAGATTCTATCCATATATTCTAGCAGAATAAGTATTTGATGAAAATGATAAACTGATAAACCTATCTATGCCCTCAATTGTGGGATTTGTATAATCTATTATTTTCCCGCCCTCCCCTTTCCTAGGAGAGCTGCACCTGACACTGGCCATCTCTGCTTGCCCACGTTAACTCCGGAGGGCTGTCGTGTTGCAGAAAGAAAGCTGATAACACAAACACAACATGATGTCAGGCCCCTCATTTGTGACCCCCTTAATGGGTCAATGACCACGCTTTTCATTGGATTTGGTATGCAGGAGGACCTGAATCACGAGAGTTACAGTCGCACCTAAAGCACCTTAGGGCCTGATTTAGATCTCGGCGGACGGGTCACTCCATCACAACGGTGACTGATATCCCGTCCGCTGAAATATAAATCTCATAGGATATAATGGGGTTTATATTTCGGCGGACGGGATATCCATCACTGTTGTGACGGAGTAACCCGTGCGATGAAATCTAAATCAGCCCCTTAGTGTATAAAAGTGATTTAAGTAGCTACAGAAGATATCACCTATCTAAGTGTTGAGGGATAGGTAGAAGTCAAATTTAAAGCCCAGATTTTGGAAACTGAAAATTTGTGGCCAAAGATGTTGGGAGTGGCTAAGAAAGACAGACTACTGGGGTTAGGAAAAGACCCAGGCGGACAGCCTGCCAGTCTGCCAAGTAAGTGGAGGCCTCTGCTCCCCAGGCAGAGCACCGCCCTCCCTGTTTAGAAATCCCAAAATGCCTGGAGAGGATCTCAAAGCCTTCAGTGCAGCAGTTGGAGAGTTTGTGGAGCATTTGCCATTTTTTGCTTCGTCTTGTCTTTTTTCCAAGAATAAACTAACATTGCAGGAGTTTGTTTTTTGAAAACATTAGGCCTGATTAAAGTTTGGCGAACCGGGTTACTCCGCCACAAAGGTGCCGGATATCCCATCCGCTGTATTATAATTCCATTATATGCTATGGCACTTGTAATATGGCGGACGGAATATGCGTCACGTTTGTTACAGAGTAACCCACCCACCAAACTCTAGATGAATCCCATAATCTCAATGGCCCTGACACACAGAAAGTTTTTTCTAGTGTATGGGGGCTACTGATTTATTACACATGGCGGTCCTTGGTAGGTAAATCTTGTGACGATCCCCCATTAACCTGGCAGCCCAGTGGCAGGTAGGTCGCCAGCTCCAGGTTTTTACCGGCATAGTCAGATGCGGCTTCGCCAGTGGAAATCCTGCACTTCACACACCTCTAAATGAGATGAGCTAACCATGGGTTTAGCAGGGTAGGAGCCCCCCTGCCCCCCCAATGTATGGCGGGATCGATGTTATGAGGTAGTTGAGATGCACTCTGTTCGTACACTGATGGCACAGGTTCTGATGCTTTCTCTGAAATGTCAGGCGGGGTCGCCTCATTCATGATTGCAGGAGCTAACAGCCGTCGAAATATGTGCTTAAATTGTGACGAGTCCTGTGTGATAGACTGTCCAGGACAATGTTCCATCACTGTGTGTCCTTTGCAAGCCACAACCTTCAGAGGCTCAACAGCATATAGAGTGTCTGTTTTCCGCTTTCATTTCTGCTTGACCAGGACCCAGTCACCTTCATCGAAGACTGTTTCATGAGCTCGTCGACGCCAATCGGCATATGTCTTCATTTTGTGCTTTCGAGTGGTGTCACGGATGTGAACTTCATCAGATTTCCAGGACTGGTCTGTTGTCCACTGTGGTAACTTGGTTCTGATATCTCTCCCAAATAGCGAGGTGGTAGGACTCTCACCAGTTGTGGAGTGAGAAGTCGAGCGATAAGCATGGAGAGCTTTAGACAGGGCCCTGTTATCCACTCGCTCAATGACCTTGTCATGGGTTGTTGATGATAACTCCTCTACTAAGGGAAAGCGTGAGTACTCATCAATGACTACCATGAGATGATGTCTATTTCCTAAAGGCCCAAAGAAATCAACTTTAATTCTTTCCCATGCATGTGTAGGAAGCTCAGACATTGTCAATGGATGTTGCATTACTTTGGGTGAAAGGCAGTTGCAAAGATGGCACTCTTTCGGTTCCCTTCCACTCGCTCAACTAGGCGCTGGAACCACACTCAGTCTCTTAGGGCTTTTCTGGTGGCTACAATGCCAAAATGTCTTTCATGGGCTAGTTCAATGACTTGCTGCCTTAGACTCTCAGGTGTTTCAAATCATAAGCCTCTCAACACAACACCTTCTTTGGTAATGGACAGTTCATCCTGTACATTCTTGAATTTTTCAAATTCAACTTCGTCAGCAAGAGGTCAAGCAATCTTCCTTCCCAATTGAGTTTGTGAGAAGCTGGGTTTCTGTTGCAGTAACCCCCCACTTTTTGCCAGACTACTGATGCACTTTGACTTGATGTGCCCTGGGTACCTGCCAATCAGGTTCCCAGGGCCTGTGTTCTTTCCCCAAAACTGTACCTTGTACCCCCAATTGGCACCTTGGCCACAGGTCAGCCCCTTGTAAATGGTACCCCAGGTAACCAGGGCACTGTGACCAGGGAAGGCCTCTAAGGGCTGCAGCACTTATTGTGCCACCCTTAGAGGTCCTGTACCCTTACACACACACACTGCCTTTGCAGGCTGCATGTCTTGGTGCAGAACAAAGGTCGACATGACACACATCCCTGTGTGCCATGCCTACAACCCCTGTCCTGGCATAAATCAGTCACCCCTCTAGCTGGGTTCCCTATACCAGTGGTGAGGGTACAGGTGGATGAGCCCTGTACCCCTACAGTGTCTAAGCCCATTCTTAGACATTGTAAGTGCAGTGCTGCCATTAAGAGTATATGGTGCTGGGAGTTTGTCATTACGAACTCCACAGCACCATAATGGCTTCGCTGAAAACTGAGAAGTTTGGTATCAAACTTCTCAGCACATTAAACCCACACTGATGCCAGTGTGGGATTTAATGAAAAATGCACACAGAGGGCATCTTAGAGATGCCCCCTGAAAAACGAACTACCACTAGTGTCGAGGCTGAGTGGCTGCTGTCAGCTGCCGCCACCAGACATGTTTCTGGACCACTGGGTCGAGAGCCTGCTGCTCTTGGGGGCCTGAAACAATGCACATCCTGGGACGAGGTGCCAAGCCTCCTCCCCCAGGATGGGCAGGGTCCACGAAGGGGAAGCTTCAAAGGCTTGCCGCCTTTGTGAGCTTCCCCAGGCCACTTGCTGCTTTCAGCAACTGGTCCCCACTGTTCTGAACCCCACTTTGGGTGGGAGAACTGGCAGGAAAAACAAGTGAGGAAGAGAGGTGTGCTCACCTCTACCAACTCCACCCCACAGGTGGGGGAGGCGAGGTGAAGCACAACTCTCAGTCCCTGCCATCTTGGAGATGGGGGACCCAGCCAACCAGGGAAAGGCTTATGCCCCCCTCCCACTGGAGGGTGGCATAATAGGGGGTGTACCCACCCCAGGGAAGGGACCCATTGGTCCCAACCTTTTACCTAGTTGTAACGCCCCTAAATATAGTATTTAGGGGCACCCCTGAACCTTGCTTCCTCAGACAAGCACAAGCACAAGAAGAAGCACAAGGACCGAACCGCCGTGCCGAAGCTAACAAGAGGAGGACGCCCACTGACTTGGCCCCAGCCCTACCGGCCTGTCCCCACCTCGAACCTGCTCCAGCGAAATCCCGGTGTGTCCTGCAGCCAGCAACCTCGAGAAACCCGGAGGACCTGCCTGCCTTCCATCCCAAAGATTCTGTCTCCTGTGAACACCGGATTTTTTCAACAAACAGACTCCAGCTCCGCAAGGATCCGCAAGTTTGCACCACTCTGCACCCGACGGCCACGGCCCGTGTTTGAGTGGCCCAACACCAAGAGGAGGTCCCCCCGGTGATCCTGACCCGAGATCTGGTGACCCCTGACCTGCCTCAAGCCTCCAGCCTTAAACCGGAAGGTCCCCCCAACCGCGACCAGGAGCTGGTAAGAAGATCCGACCCTAAAAGGCACCCCTGCACCCAACGCCCCACGGCCTTGGGTGGCCCAACCGACAGTGCCTAACCAACCCCCAACATCCCAACTTACCTCTCCAAGTGGTGGTCGCAACCAGAAGAACTTCGTCCCCGAGCCTGCAGTGCTTTTGCAAACCGTTGACTCCCCATTGAAAGCTACAGGGCACCCGACGCCAAAACAGCACTCTGCACCCGGTCGCCCCAGTGCCGCTGAGGGTGCATCTTTTGTGCTGCCCTAAACCCCCATTTGCCCTGAGCTTAAGTCCAGGAGCTTTGCTCCCACACCCCAGTGGCCTGCTCGTCAGCAGCCACCAACCGGAGGTCCCCTATCCCCCATTGGATAACATTGGGCCTCAGCACTCTGCACCCGGCCGCCCTAGTGCAGCTGAGGGTGTAACAAGAGTGCATCCTTGACCCTGGGGGAGCCCTGAGTCTAACCCCAGAACACCAACTCCCACAACAAAGTACTTACCTTTAAACCGATAACACTATTTTCCTCCATAGGATAACATTGACTGTTTTTTCTATGAAAAGTTTCTAAGTGTGGAGTTGGAATATCTAAGAAATCCTTTTACAACTGTACTAAAAAACAAAAACGCTTTTACTTACCTGTTTACAGGAAATGTCCCAGTGTAGTATCCAGGTATACTACACTGTGTAAGAAAAGTAATCTGAAAGTAATGTACTGGTCATTTTACTAAAAAGCCCATTCAAAGTATATGTACTGCATTTACAAAGCATTGCATTTCTCAGTAACAGTACTGTAAATCAAAACAAAGTGCATATACAATTACAATCCAAACTGTGTTACAATCTGTATATTTACTGCAAAGTATTTATCAACTTACCTGTGCCAGGCTTGCTTGGTTCTAGGAAATAAAATAACTAAAAGAATATTTTTATATAAAACCAATTGGTCTGAAGTTCAGTCCTTGAGTGTGTGAATTCATTTGCTGACTGAGTGTGTACAACAAATGCTTAAAACTGTCCTCTGATATTGCCTTACTGCTCGACCACACCACCACAAATAGAGAGTGAGGTGCTATCTAACTTTACCTCTGCCTACCTTTGGGGATCCACTGGACTCTGTGCACAACATACCTCACTTTGGTATAGTATATACAGAGCCAGCTTCCTACAGAGTTGAAATGATGTATTTTAGAATAAGCGTGTTCTTATCGACATTGGTAGCAGCAATAATCTGTTCAATGGATAGAACCGCTGGCATACTGGACCTCACAATGAAGTTAATGTGCTCCTAAGCCGCTTTGGATGTCGCACTGTGACGATGTAGCAGTACTCGTGAAAAGTAACCAGCAGGGTTCTGATCTTTATGCGGCTTGCGTACAATTGCATAATCATACTCTTGTAGTCGAAACCCCCACCTCTCAATTCCAGGGGGCCTCTAGGCTTTCAGATTTCCAAAAATAGTGAACAATGCTTGATGGTCTGTAATAACAGTGAAATGTTTTCCGCAGAGAAACACGTGGAAATATTCACAGGCCTACACTACAGCCAGACTCTCCTTCTCCTGCTGAAAATAAGCAAGTTCGGTGTCAGACAGGCTTCGAATGGCATAGGCCACAATGTGTCTCTGAGCATTCAGATGACCATTATGTTGAGCAATGATTGCCCTTAAAAGCACTGGGCTCGCATCTACTGTGATCTCAGTATGCAATTTGCGGTCAACATAGGCCATCTCTGTTGCATTCTCAATCGCATGTTTTATTCTTTTGAAGCTTTGATCACATTCAGCAGACCACTAAAAGGGGACATTTTGTTTTGTCAAGTCTCTCAATGGGGCACTCACAGTAGCAAAGTCACAAGTGTACATTGAGCAATAACTGGCCAAGCCTAAGAAGGATCGCAGCATGGGGGGGAGCAAGTAGATGACGGTGCTTGTACCTTATCTGGTACATATAACAATGTGGTCTAACTGGCATTGACTAAAAAAAGGAAGGATATTAAATATTCATTTGCGATGTTGGCCAGCGAGAAACACCTTGAACAGATCACATTTAAAGCTGTTTCAAAGCGTAAAACAAATTTTATATTTTGAAAACCATTTATAATATATACATTTTTTATGGAGTTTCTCTTATCATTGATGCTCCAAAAAGAGTGCATAGAGAAGTGTTTATAGAGGTGCTCATGTGTATAGTGATCAGAGAGAGAAAAGAAGTAATACAAATTCCTACCATATTTACTAATTTACACCAATGGCTATGAAAAACTCAGGTAAGCCAAAGTCAATAGCTTATCTGAAAAGTTTACTCCATTCGTTAAATATCAACAATCCTTATTCGAAGGGGTGGTAGCTGAATCCAAACACACCACTCATGGGGATGTATATATTCAATCCAGGCTTAGCAAATTATTGTCGACGTTTACCTTACCTGGGTCAGGAGTCATTCCCCTATCAGAGAATATGTGCCAAAAGAACTGAAACTCACACTTTGCTGCATTTAGAGTGAGACCTGCATCCACAAGTAGCTGCCACACCTGTGTAAGAGCCTTGTCATGTTCCTTTTGTCTTGTCCCAAATACAAGTATGTCATTACTGTAGTTAAAAGCATGTGCAACAGGTTGAATTACTTGACATATAACATTCTGAAATATTCCTGCAGCAGACAACACTCCAAAACTCGACCTTTTGTATATTGTGGAAAATGACAGAAACCGCTGTTAGCATGAGCTGAATCCATCTTGGTTGTGGCATCCATTTTGTAAGCCATGTGCTTCCCCGTCTTCACTGTTGCTTGCTTTACTTATTCTGCTTGAGTCATCAATTGTAGTTAACTCCTTCAGCACTGAGCCCGAGCAATGTGTGTGCTCAGAAAGGCCTGTAGTTGCTAGAATATACCTGCTGTAGAGTGTAACTGTCAGGCTATTCCAACTGATGTAAGCAGTTCTATTACCCCTCCCACTTTGTTGACTAAGTGATTTCTATCTGTCCATGTTAGTCAATAGCTATTCTTGTGTATGCTTGTACCTCCTCTTTTTGAGTCTCCATGCTTACTCAGCTACAAATTGGGTATATAAGGCCCATGGTTTCTGTATTCCATGTACTACCTCATACATTGCCTGAGGGTTCTGTATTGATGTAGTCCCACTCATGAGTGTTAATAAACTTGTTACTTTGACTTTCAGCTTCAGTGTCAATCTCTAATTTGTTGGTCTAAGGACCCGTGGACAGAGAAGGGTGAACCCCTGCACCGGTGGGCCCCTAAAAAGGCTCATTTCCACAGTTTGGTGCCCAACGAGGGGCTCATCGGAGACGCGGCCGCCTGAAGGAGTGGTCTCGACGGAGGAATGGAATCCTACTGAGGAGGTACCCTGCACGAGGAGACCCTTTGTCTTTGCAGAGCGAAGTGCTTTTCCGATTTTCCCGATTCGACCCTCCAGCTGGTGGCCGGTCCCGACTGAGTTCCTTTGGCGTCCGTTTTGCAGTGACCATTAGGTCGACCCAGAGATTGGCAGTTGGAGGCTGGAGACTTTTGCTTGGTAAGGTCGCTGACGCGGCACTCCTGATTTTGGATTTGCTTGGCCAAGATTTTGGTTTGGTTTGGTTTGTATATATATATTGTAATATATATAGGCAGGTAATGAGGAGAATTTTCTCTAACTTTTGATATTTTGGAACGGTACTATATTTGTGATACGTACCATTTAGTTATAATATTATATTTACTATAATATTTTTGGCATGCCTGTTTCTAGCACACTTCGTAGGCTCCTGTTGCTGTCTTGGAGGTACCAAAATTGATTTAGAATGAAGTCAGCCGGCTCCCCCCGAGGGGACACCTAATAGGTACATGTACGTTAAATACGGTATTTCTTCCATAATGTATAGCGCACTCTGGAACAAATATACCAAAAAGGATCCTGATCTACGATGGCCAGTAAATGGGTCATTTGATCTTAGAAAAATCCAGTATGTGGAACAGTGTGCGTTCAAGCGCAAAAGCCGACAAGATATGTTTGATTGTGTACGAATGTGGGAGAAAGAAGTACATGAGAGAGTGAGGAAAGAACAAGCTATAGCAGATAAAGAACAGCGCAAGAATATCTATATGAAAGCGCTGGAATTGAAAAATAAAGAGATGAAGGAAATAAAAGAGAAAGAGGATAGGGAGCGTCGTTTAGAGGTAATTGGCCAATACCCTGTTCGGCGCCCCCTTTATCCTGTACTTAATAAACCTCAGGATGATTCAACTTTGTTAGATCGATCTCCGCCCCCGTATACTTTTCCCTCTGCCCCTGAGGATGATTCTGATAAAGAAGACCATTTTCCAGATCAGAAAGAGACAGATCAAAAAGGTTGGCGGCAGACTCGCTCCTTTTTGACTGCTGAATGTACGGCCTCTCTTAGATCCGCTGCTCGTAAAGCAGCTCGTGGGAACGCTTCTGCTCCAGAGCTTATAGCTATGGTTCAGCAATGGTCAGATACAGAGCAGTTATATTTTGTAGAGATGTTTACTTGGGAAGTAATACTTAGTTTTAGGAAATATTCTGATGATCTAGAGCCTGTTGATATAAAATCTGACCATAAACTATTAAGTGACGGTCTTTTTCTCCCTTCCCAGGTGACCGATCTAATTAGACGAGTGGTTAAATTACGAACTGATGCATTCCGTTTGCGAGAGGAGAAAAAGACAGTTGGTAAAGTTTCAGCTGAACAAACAGTTCAGACCCCAGTGCACCACGATGAAGTTCCAGGGCCAGATACGGATACTACTAATGCTATAGTTCATATAAAACCGATGCGCGAAGCTGCACCTTTATATGTTCCTCCTAAGGGTGCGGGAACAAGTGACGATAAAGATTCAACTGATGCGAAGGGCTATTTTGTTTATAATTGGGTCTATACTCCTTGGAGTAGAGCGGATGTCATGGCTCTTAAAGCTGCTTTGCCTGACCCGCGGAAAAATCCGGCTGCTTTTTATGAAGAAGTGGAAGGAGCTATTAGTTCCTGCACTATGACTTTGCCTGATATTGACATGATTTTTTGGGCTTATTTTACCCCCTGATATGTGGAGATCAATTCGGAAAGTAGACGATCATGCAGCTTATGGTGATATTTGGGTAGAAATAGAGAGAAAAGATGCGGCTAGAGAGCCTGCGCAGAAACCGCAACAGGAGATATTAGACCTTCCAAAGGCTATTATAACTAAGTTGAAAACTCTTATACCTCCTAAGAAGATAGATTTGCGTCTTGTAAGCAGAAAGTGGATGAGTCAGTTTCTGATTTCTTTACACGTTTTGAGGAGACATTCCATGACTTTAGTGGGCAGTCCTTGACGGATGACACGGGCAAGCATCTGTTCGTTGACAAATTTGTCGCAAATATGTTGCCAGAAATAGCTAGTCGCCTAAAGGCCAGCGAGAGTTTATGGACTACGTCTTCCCCAGTCTCCCTTTTGACTATGGCTCAGTATTATGAACGTCAAGAATTGGAAGCAAAAGGCAAGGAGGATAAAAAGGTTAAGGATTTAAAGATGAAGGTTATATTAGCTCCGGTTTATGGTCCATCCTATAGAGGAGGTGGTAGAGGCGGACGTGCGATGTATCACCCTGGTGCACACCCTTTCCCTCGAGCAACCTTGTCTTCTGATCAGTGTGCTTATTGTAAAGAAACTGGACATTGGCGTTTTGAGTAGGGGTGGGCTGCAAATTCCGTTCCGCTCGCGGAACTTGCGAAATTTCGGCATTTCCGCGTTCCGTGCGGAACGCGAAAATGTCGAAATTTCCGCGATCCGCGGCGGAACGGAATTCGGGGGCATGAGGTATTTTTAAACCTCACCAGGAAGCACTTGCAGGAGCCCAAGTGTCCACTTCTCTGCCTCCCACTCTCCCTCCATCCCTCCCTCCCTCCCTCCCTCTCTCTCTTTCTTTTCCGTCCGTCTCTACCTCGATCTGGATCCTACTGACTTGCTGGCAAACTTCCTCTATTTGTTCCCCAGTGAAATGGATCCAAAATCGAATGAAACTCTGTTGCTGGAAAAGCAGACTGTGGCTAGTTAGAAGAACTGCAGATTTCCGCAGTTGTGTGCTCCTAGACAAATCGCCCTTTCGCCCTCAGCCTTTCCTTCCATAGCTGCCGAAATCGGGAGGGCATTAAGACATTCTGCCGGACGATAGGCGCTATAGTAAGGAAAATTGGCGTCCCGGCCGTTGTTTGTTTAGTTGTATTAGTACTGCGAACGCCGCCTGGAATCCTTGCTTACTGGTATTTCGCAGCGCTACAAAGTCATTGCAGGGTGAGTGGCCGGAGGTGAGAACGACATTCAAGTGAAATGGAGGCGTGAGTGGGCGAGTGTCTGTCTAGCAAGGGTGGCACCTTGTTAGCTGTCTTTGGCAGGAAGTATTTTTTGCAGACGTATTTTGGAAGTGCGTGACTCCCGTTTCCAGCATCTCTTCTGCCCAAAGACAGGGAGGCAGTTAAAGAGTGGACGAGCTAAAACAAGAGAGATAAGGGCAGGGAACTCAGCGCTAAGGGCAGTGAACCACAGGGTGAGCTGAGAGCAGTGCGTTAAGAGCTGTTCGTGGTGAGCTTAGGACCGTCAACTAAGGGGCAGTGAGCTAAGTGGCAGTGAAACAACAGGGGTGAGCTGAGGGCAGTGCGCTAAGAGCTATTGGTGGCGAGCTTGGAACTGTCAGCTAAGTGGGCAGTGAGCTAAGGGCAGGGAGAGTAGAGCTGTGGGTGTGAGCTAAGGGTAGGGAGTTTACAGGCGATACTTTCGAAGGGCGCAGCAAACACTCCGCGAGCACGCGAAATTTCGCGTGCTCGCGGAGATTTCTTGCCGTTTTGCGGAATTTTGCGGAACGCAACTTCGCAAATTCCGCCCACCCCTGGTTTTGAGTGCCCCCTTTTGTACAATCAGCAGTATCAGCGGGGTAGAGGAAATATGAGAGGCCGCCCTGGGACTTCAGGAACTAGGGGAGGTATGGATAATCGTACTAGATTTGAGGCAGTTGAACATACTCAAAACTCTTCTAATACTTTCGATAGACGAAATCAATATCAAATGTCTGATTATGTGGCTGATGACCCTAAGGATTCTGATTATGCATAGGAATGCCTAGGATGGGGTAAGGAACCGGTTGAAGTCCCAGTAGATCAGAAGGGTCCCTATGTTGATGCAAACGTCTTGGGTTCTACTGATCAGTTTCTGGTTGATACAGGAGCTACTCGTAGTGCTCAGTCTAAACAATTGGGGGCATATTTACAAGCCCCTTGCGCCACTTTTGCGCCGCCGTTGCGTCACTTATGTGACGCAGCGGCGACGCAAGACATGCGCCACGTTGCGCAATATTTACAACGTGACGCATCTAGGGAGATGCGTCACGTTGTAAACCCCTGCGCCACATGAAACCTGCGTCAGGTTTCATGTGGGCGTTCCGGCGCAGGGTGGGCGTTCCCTCGCAGGTACGCCTCGTAAAAGTGACGCAGTGAAATCTACAAGATTTCACTGAGTCACTTTTACGCCCATGCTGCGTCAAAACCCTGCGCCTGCTTGAAGCAGGCGTAAGGATTGATGCAGCATGTTAGGCATAGGGCACCCCCAAGCCTTGCTGGAGCCGCGTCGCGCTTGCGACGCGACTCCAGCAATGCGCCGCCTTTCCGTCGGGGGATGCGACACGCATCTACCCATCCGTGCGCCACGGCGCGCCGCATTGTAAATGCGGCGCATCGGCGGTGGCGCAAGGGCAAACTTGCGTGACGCATCTTCCCTGGCGCATCCCTGCTGATTTGCAGGGATGCGCCAGGGAACGTAAATATGCCCCTTGGTTCCTAGGGCTCCCCTGTCTGGCTTAACAATCACATCGATAGGATTCGATGGGACGCGACTTGCATTTAGTCTTGATAAATTCACTGCAGCATGTCCATTTTTGCTTTCTCCTAACACGCCAGACAATATAGTGGGTATCGATATGCTCAAACATTTTCGTGCTACGATACGTTGTTCCCCTGAAGGTGTGCATGTTATTTTAAATGATAACTATCCAATGGTTGAGAGAATTTGTCTCATTAAAGAGGATATTGCTTTGGCATCGTTACCTAGTACCTTGTGGGCTACGTCAGATACCGATGTGGTACAGATGGTTATCCCACCAGTCCATATTCGAGTAAAGGACGGTGCTTCATTGCCGCGACTGCCCCAGTATAAAATATCCCGGGAAGGCGAAGAAGCATTAATACACATAGTTCAGGACTTGATCGGAGTGGGGGTTGTGGAAGAAGTCCCCTACAATACCTGTAATAGCCCTATTCTTCCTATTTTGAAAAAAGACACTGATACTAAGGTCTATAGGTTTATCATAGACTTACGAGAAGTCAATAAGATCGTAGTGCCCCAATACCCGGTAGTCTCTGACATCACAACACTTCTTACTATGGTTCCTCCTACTGCAACAACATTCAGAGTAATCGATTTGAAGAATGCCTTTTTCTCAATACCTATTCATCCTGACAGCCGTTATTTGTTCGGCTTCACTTTGAATAATCGATCCTTCAGATTCTGTAGAGCTCCACAGGGGTATACCGAGAGTCCTAGTATTTACAGCCAGGAATTGAAAAGGCAGCTTGATTCCTTCCCTGTGCCGAAAGGGGTGGCGCTTATTCAATATGTCGACAACATCTTGTTGGCTGCCGATACCCCTGAACAGTGTGAAGAAGGAACACTGTTGTTGCTCTCATTTCTTGCATCTCACCATCACAAGGTCTCTCTGAAGAAATTGCAATATTGTAGACAGCAGGTCACCTATTTAGGTCACCTCCTGTCTAAGGAGGGACGTGCACTCACACCAGATCGCATTCAAGCTATTTTAGATACGCCTGTGCCCCGTACTCAGAAGGATTTTCGTGCACTGATTGGTCTTACTTCTTTCTGTAGGCAGTGGATCCCTAGCTTTTCTCATATTGTTAAACCCCTGTTGGCCCTTTTGACTAAAGATACTCCGATGCCTCTCCCATGGACTACTGAATGCCAGACTGCTTTCCAACAGTTGCGTCAAGCTCTTTGCTCTGCACCAGTATTAGGAACTCCAGACTACACTAAGGCTTTTACACTCTATGTACACGAGAGGGACGGTTGCGCTCTCTCAGTTTTAACACAGACACATTGTGATAAGCAGCGTCCTTGTGCATATTTTTCAGCTGTCCTTGATCCAGTCGCTCGTGCGTTGCCTGGGTGTTTTCGCTCTGTGGCAGCGGCAGCTGTGTTCATACGTCAGAGTGAGGGAATAGTCTTGTCACATAGATTGCTTGTGTTAGTACCCCATGCAGTTGATGCCCTTTTGAAACAAACGAAAACACATTTGACTAGCGCCCGCTTGACAGGATATGAATTGACACTTTTGGCCCCTCATATCACATTGAAAAGATGTTCGACCCTGAACCCTGCTACTCTATTGCCATTTCCAGTTACTCAGTCTCAGTCACAAGAGTCCCATGACTGTATATTCCTTACTGAGGAACAAACAAAGGGTCTTGTTGACCTACAAGATACGCCCCTTTCTAGTGTTGATGGGGAATTGTGGGTTGACGGGTCCTGCTTGAAATTGCCAGATGGCACGACTTCGGCTGCCTAAGCAATTACAACACTCCAGACGGTAGTTGAGACAGCTCGCATCCCACAGAAGTCAGCTCAGGCAGCTGAGTTGATAGCATTAATGAGGGCATGTGAGCTTAGCACTGCCCTGTCTGTTAACATCTATACCGATAGCCGATATGCTTTTGGAGTGGCTCACGATTTTGGGCAACTCTGGAAGGAAAGAGGCTTTCTTACATCACATGGGACACAAATAGTACATGGGGAATTAGTACATAATCTCCTTACTGCCTTGACATACCCTAAGAAAGTGGCAATTGTTAAGTGTATCGCCCACAAGAAAGTAACTGATAAGATAGGAGCCGGGAATGCCTTTGCAGACTGTACAGCGCGTGAAACTGCAATGCAGCGAAGTACTACATCCATGTATGTGGTAAAGTCACAGGCTGAACGTTGGCATGATGCTAGGCAAGAAGTGCTGGACATGCAACGATCTGCCTCTGCTGATGAACTAGACCAATGGTCCAAGGAGGGAACATTGGATGATGAGGGCTGCTGGAGAAATAAAGAAAGGACCAAGTGGAAATTACCCACAGCCTATTTACATCCCATGATTCACAAGGCACATGGGCCGGCACATGTTGGAGCATCCTCGATGGCAAAACTGCTTATGCGAATTTGGGATCATCCAGAGATTGCCGGCACAGCTAAAAATATAGTCCAGTCTTGTTTGATCTGTCTTCAATATAATCCTGGAAAGGGAACACGAACTCCAACAGGAGGGTTTGCAATACCAACTGCACCTTTTGAGGTTCTGCAAATGGATCATATTCAGCTTGAACGCGGCAATAATCTGAAGTATGTCCTGGTAGTGGTTTGTGCCTTTAGTAAATGGATAGAGGCATATGCTATGAAGGATAATACAGCTCTCACTACAGCGAAAGTCCTCTTAAAGGAGTTCTTCCCTCGCTATGGAGTTTGTAGGGTCCTATGGAGTGACAATGGACCCCATTTCATTGGGCAAGTTGTTGAGTACCTTATGAAAGGATTGGGAATTAAGCAGAAGTTCCATGCTGCTTTCCACCCACAATCAGCAGGGCTAGTAGAACGCTACAATTCTACCCTCAAGCTTAAGCTAGCTAAAATCCAGGCTTCCACATCTTTGAAATGGCCTGATGCACTGCCTTTGGCCTTGCTCTCCATTAGATCGATACCACATACACGATCTGGCCTCACACCGTATGAGGTGGTTTTTGGAAGGCCAATGAATATTTGGGGAATTCCTAAGCCACGCCCTATACATGATGTACCTTGTGTATTGATGAACGACTATTTGTCTCCGTTGACTGACAGCTTGTCTTCTATTTATCAACAGGTTCGGGAGACTCTTCCAGACAGGTCGGAGGGTGAGGGCCATGGTCTACAGCCTGGTGACTTTGTGGTAACAAAGTCCTTCCAGAGAGCCAGTTTCCTAGCCCGAGGTGGCGCGGCCCTGAGCAGGTGCTCTTGGCGACCAGGACTGCGGTGCGAGTGACCAATCGGAAGAACTGGGTACACGCCACCCACTGCAGGAAGGTGTGCCGGACCTGGTGAGCCCAGCTGTACTGTCAGACCACCGCGATATCCTGGACACAGAGAAAGGACAAGCTACGTCATCTGAAGGACCTGAGGAAGTCTTCCCGGACCACACGATCCCTGGTACATCTCGATATCAGCAGCGACCCGGGAAGAAGACACTACATTGCTGAAAGAGACTGGTTGAGCCGCCGTCCTGGGTTAGTAAAGTCTGAGCTACAAAGGGGGGGACTCTAATAGGGATACTCGTCTCAAACTCAGTGAAGAAACCACCGGCTGCTCAGGACTTTAGGGCTCCATCTGCTTTGTTGTTCAACATCGAGATAAACATGCCTATGGAGAAGACATCGACTGCTGCGAGAGTTTGTGATCGAAAGACTGTGTTCATTGTTGGGTTTATTTCCATTGTTATCATTGTTGCTGCGATAACATGGGTCGTAGAGGAAGTGGTCCCTGTTCGAAATATACTGGCTGTCACCACTCCTGCCCCCATTGAGCACCGATATTTCACCCTCCCTTATCATGAGCAGAAACATAGGCAATCTTATCTCAACAACACATTCATTCAAATGTTGCCTCACACCCACAATGCTACGAATATCACCAACTGTTGGGTGTGTGGAATGATGCCAGCTCATCAGAAAAAGGGAGGAACACCTTTTATTCCTCTGCCATTTCCACACAATGGTTCTTGCCAAGCCTGGTTGGCATTGCTATGGGCTTCTGAAGTTGTGAACATCACTAATGCTGATGTGGGTAGACTGAACTACCGGCTGAATAAAGTTTGTTACCTTGCTGAAGATGGGAATCCACAACCCAAAGGAACTGTGTGGGAAATGGAGGAGTATCGCCGAGGAAATGCCGCCACACATTATGTTTATCATAACAATCGAACTGTTAAGGGTAATGGACCTCCTGTTATAGCTGTTACTAGAGCTCGAGCAGACCTATGTGTGAATAGTGTTGGTAGAATTCCAGTGGGGAAAAGTGATTGTACCTTGGTGTTAAATATTACTGGAGTGAATAACAGCAGTTTTATGTCATCACATAACACCTATTTTATTTGTGGTAATAAGGGATACTATCATTTACCCATTGGTTGGTCAGGAACTTGCTTTGTGTCCTTTTTGCTACCACCTGTGTTTTTGGCACCTGCATCCTACCATAAAGACTATAAACTGTTCAATGACATTTCTAAAAACCGATTTAAGAGGACAATAAATCATGATGGGGTGGACCAAACTGATACTGCACTGCAGCAGTATGTCGACTTTAATTTGGGACTGTTCTTCTTTGTTGGTGCTGCCCTAAACAGCCGAAAGATCCGACGCTTGACACGTGTTGTAGAGGCTGTAACCAATCAGACAGCTATGGCACTTGGAAACATCACAGAAGAACTACAAATTGCGAGAATTGTGGCGCTCCAAAACCGGATGGTCCTCGACGTAGTGCTGGCTGATCGTGGTGGTGCATGCCGCATCATCGGGAGTAGTTGCTGTGTTTATATCCCTGACCACGCCCCTTCAGTTTTTGATGCAATATCTAAGTTACATAAGATAGCTGCTGAAATTCATCCTGATTCAGGGACATGGACTTTAACTGGCTGGTTATGGACATTGTTTGTTACCTGGGGCTGGAAGTTATTAACAGTCCTATGTATATTTTTTGCGATCCTATTGTTTTGTTGCCTATGTATACAATGTGGCCCAATGCTTTGTTCCCTTTGTGTTTCTACTTGTACCTCATGTATACCAATTAAACGCAACACCGAGAAAGTGAATGCCCAATATGTATTAGACCAAGAAGTTAGTGACATGATGAAGATAGATGTGCAAGATGTTTTCTTTGCTCCTTCCAAACCATAGAGATGTCTTCAGCTAATGCTAAAAGGGTCGTCTGTGGAAAACGACAGAAACCGCTGTTAGCATGAGCTGAATCCATCTTGGTTGTGGCATCCATTTTGTAAGCCATGTGCTTCCCCATCTTCACTGTTGCCTGCTTTACTTATTCTGCTTGAGTCATCAATTGTAGTTAACTCCTTCAGCACTGAGCCCGAGCAATGTGTGTGCTCAGAAAGGCCTGTAGTTGCTAGAATATACCTGCTGTAGAGTGTAACTGTCAGGCTATTCCAACTGATGTAAGCAGTTCTATTACCCCTCCCACTTTGTTGACTAAGTGATTTCTATCTGTCCATGTTAGTCAATAGCTATTCTTGTGTATGCTTGTACCTCCTCTTTTTGAGTCTCCATGCTTACTCAGCTACAAATTGGGTATATAAGGCCCATGGTTTCTGTATTCCATGTACTACCTCATACATTGCCTGAGGGTTCTGTATTGATGTAGTCCCACTCATGAGTGTTAATAAACTTGTTACTTTGACTTTTAGCTTCAGTGTCAATCTCTAATTTGTTGGTCTAAGGACCCGTGGACAGAGAAGGGTGAACCCCTGCACCGGTGGGCCCCTAAAAAGGCTCATTTCCACAATATGAGCAGACCAACATGAATCGAAAACGTAGTAATGCACCTACAGTTCTCTTCCAACTCGAGTTGATGATACCCCTTGTTCAGGTCAAGACGGGAGAAGACTTTGGCTCTGTTCAGCTTCATGATCATGTCTGCTATGTGTGGACCAGGATGTCTTTCTCTCTCGATCGCTTTGTTGGCTTGGCACATATCGACACAGATGTGCACTGCACCTCCACTGTCCTTTTTTGGCACCACCACTATGGGTGAAACCTGTGGCGTTGGACCGGTGGAGCTCTCAGTTATGTCATGCTTCAACAGTGCTTCTAATTCTTCTTCAACAGCTACTTGCAAGTGAAAAAATGACTCTGCAGTGCAGCTGAGCAACAGGGTGAATGTCCTTGTTAATATGAAGCTGCACTTTTATTGTCTTGAGACGTCCTAGGCCATGAAACAACGACGGGAACTGACTTACAATTTCAGACTGAATATGTATGTTGTAGTTGAGAGATGTCAGTCTCATGTCAGCAGCAACACTGAGTAAACATGCACTGGATGATATTCCTCGAAGAACGTGAATTGGCGCTTGCATTAACACCGCTTGAAGTCGCATGGAAGCTGTGAATGACCCTTGACTCTGCAAAGGTTGAGAAGCAGCCCATGTGCATATGTTTGTGTTTGACAGGTTGAGGTGTGGCACAGGAAACAGGGGTTGAACTGCTCAACTGGCATGATGTTAATTGATGCACCACTGTCTATGATAACGGTTACAGGACAACCGCTGACTATTATTGTGCTCTTGGGGCAGCATCCAAATGACTTATGTTCTTTCGTTGGCTGGTTTGTCGTTCTTTTGTTCCTCTCTGCAAGCAGCCAAACACATGTGCATGCCGTTCTTTAGTTGACACCATCTTCTTCACTGCCACTTGATAATGATGTTGAAGAGCGTTTGTAGGATGAACTTGACGATGATCAACTCTGTCTGGTTTCTATTTGTCATAACTGATGTTGCTTTCTGGCCTTGTGGGCGTGGCGAGAATGCTTCTGGAACCTTCTGGCATCCATTTTCTCTTCTGGATGTGACATATTCGGTTTCTCTTTTGCTTTGCAAACCATTATGGAGTGTTTTTCTTTTCTGCAACCCTCTAACATCTGTCCTATGGCTGGACATTTACCTTCATGGGGAAATGAAAAACCACATCGTAAACATAACTTGTTATTCTTTGGAGACGTCGACATTCATGCATCAGCCTTGTGTTTGTGCTTGCTTTTCATGATCAACGCTGATTCGCCTTTCACTGTTCCAGCTTACATATAAGCAGCTTGTCTGTCTGCTCTCTCATTGGCCCTTACTGCCATTAGTACTTACTCAACTGAGCATCTCTCTCAACATACGCCTTCTGAAAGAGAAAGAACAACAGCCATCGAGGACTCAGAGGCATATGGCTTCTTTGTCATTAAACTCATTAAATTTGCAGTTTTTGATAAGCACATCAAGTCTCTCAACAAACTCATCAATCATTTCACCAGCTTGCTGTCTCGCTTGATTGAACATGTACCTTTCATAGTTGACATTTGACATCGGATTGACCTTGCTTCCCAATGCTTCTTTGATCTGATGGTACGATATTGCATCAGTCCACAATATTTTCTACAGCACTTCTTTAACTCCGGCATGGATCTTTAAGTATTTAATGATTTTCTTATCATCTACCTCTTCCATGGCATCTATAAAGTAATAGAACATCTCGATTCATGCAGTTCACCTGGCGCCGGCATTCTGCTTCTTGGCGGTGTTGAATAGTGGTGGTGGTTATAGGAACTCAGCTGCATTGTACTTTGCGCTCTTTTCGGCAGCCATTGAAAACGTTCATTATTCTGAAGACCTTTTGCTGCATCCACAGGAAGCTGAAACTTCTGCAAGCACAACCCCTGTGCTTGCACTTGGGTCCTCTCACCCGATTTTGAGGCCGTAAAGCGTTTCGTCTGTTTTCACCGGTGAGTAAATCTCCATTCCTCGTACCTGGTAATCACTGCCTCTAGCGTTTACTTTGCATGGATGATGGCTCTGTGTTATGGCGCAGCTTGGAACCTCTACCTTCAGCCTTGCCAACTGGTTTTGGTGGGTTTTCCAGTCATTCTTCTCCGCAGGGCCTTCAGCTTCTTTGAGGGTGGTAAATGGACTGGAGCGGGGCTTTGACGCCATGTACGCCAACTTTGAATTGATTTTCATCGATTTGGGCACATATGGCACTCACAAGCAGTTTGCTGTATTTCTGCAAACTCTCAGGGAGAGCAGTCTTGTTTATTTGGGGCATGTATCCCCTACTCGTCGCCAGGTGCAGCGTTGTCCCCAGCCCGGGAGCACGCAAAAGAACATGCCACATACGGAGCTCTGCAACATACGTCTTTATTCCTCAGCATACAATCACACACTCTGCACTCTCATCATGTCATATCTGTTAATAACCTCACCGTAACACCTGCCAGCAAGATACGTAACTCCTCTGTTGAGTCCGCCCAGAACTGCAAGGGTCCTACCGCAGATAATCTCACAACACAACACTACACCTACAACACAGGCACCCTTGCATCATGACGGAAGGGTGCCTGCATTGGCAGCCAAAAGTGTGCCAGCGCTAGGAAAGGACAGGAATGCGCTGTATAATGGTAGATATGGTGTATTCCTGCCCTGTCACACAGCGCAGCGCAGCGCAGCAGGGTGACGTGCTGCGCTGCGCTTTGTGAAAGTTTGATAAATATGAGCCTTAGTGTTTACACACGAATGATTCATTGTCTCTGTATAATGTGTGTGCGATACAAAGTGCTCTGACACTCTACACCGGTATGAGTCGTGCTATAAAACAAATAAAATGCATGCAGGAGAGAGGCTATGTAGAGATGAGGAGCACCGTTGGAGGGTGTTAGTGAGAGAATCCGTGGAGAAGGAGGTCATGGGGTGGGGGCCACAAAAGTGCAAAAGATTGTTGCCCCGGGCGCCACCATTGCTGAAGCAGGCCCTGATCCTTGTTGAGTATATCAACAAGGATCCAATGGTCTGAACATTGCAGAGAGGTCAAGAATTACCTGCACACAGCGATAGCCTTCATCCACAGTTCTTAAGGCGCCATCTTGGAAGTTCAGTGGCGCCGATTCGGTTCCGTAATATGGCATACAGCCAGACAGGAGATAGACAAGAATTTTCATCTGGAAAGGATTACACCTGAGAAGTGACCACTCACTCTATAATTTTGGCCAAAGCAGGATGTCTAGTTATGGGTTGGACATTAGCCAGTATAATAGTGTTGAACCATCTGACCATTTTTTACCACCTCGGTTACATCTCCATTTATTAGAGTAAATGAAACTGAACAATTCTGTGGCAAAATCTTTCAATGCCATGTGAGTAAATTATGGTTTAAGAGATCTGTGGCTTGAGAACATGCAGGGTGGACTCAATAAATTCAGTGGTACGAGGCACAATGGTAACAATAGGGCTGTCCTAGATCTATCCAGTGCGCTGGTCTTACTATCAAATGGGGATGGAAGCAAAGGCTGTTTATCGGTCTAGCCATTTTCAGTCATAATGTTTTATTTTACCATTGAATAAGGTAAGAAGCTTATTGCAAACCGTTTGTGTGCGGGATGACAATAGAATAACAGTGTACGGGCTTAAGTGTGAGCGAGGCAAGTTTGAAAAAGTCCCAGTGCTTAATTCGAGCCAGTGGTTTCCGGTGCTCAGCACCGGCACTTTATTATTAACACCAGCACTTGTGACAGTCTGCCACATGGTGGCGCTGTCTGTCTACTTTAGAAATGAGCACAACAACAGTTGTTTATTAATTCAATACACATAAAAAATGACTATTACCTGCCGCCCAAAACCTTCTTAAATGTTTGGGGGCCTGGAGTAGTCGGAATTGTCACACTTGTAGGAGTGCGATGGTTAGTAGTTGTGTTTGTGGTGTCATTGGTAGCACTGGCAGGGGCAATGGGTGGCACAATCTGCAGTGGCCTCCTGACGAGAGCCCTGGCACTTCTTTTTTTTTTTTACAAATGAAGCACTGAAAAGGCCCAACCCTTGTATTTGCACTGTTCGATGGTAGTGATTCTAACAGACCCTGACTGAGAATCTCCCTGCATGGAGTAGGATGGAAGACTGAGCTATAGATAAGAGCTGAGCTCTCTGAGACCATGATCTTGTCTAGAGAGACAAGGTAGGGGCATCTGTCGGTGCCTTCTTTGTTTGCATCATCAATGCAGCCACTCAACCAGAAAGTCATGTCCAATCTAGGGACCGGTGGCATAAGACTGGCAGGGAAACAGATAGAAACAGCACTGTGTGCTGATGACATATCGTGTTTTGTTTGTATCTAACCCAACCACGTCACTCTAAACCAGCACTTGTGTCTGAGCTGCAACAACTCCAGGCAATATCTGGCTTTGAAATCAACTATCACAAACCCCAAGACAAGGGGGAGACTAAGGCAGTGTAAGAGAGTAAACTAGTTGTAGAAACACATTGGTTTGATTGGGTCCCAAAGAGCACATTTAGAGAGCGTGAGAGGCTGCGAGCGCTCGCTGTTCATGTTATGCTGCATTTAGCGTTATTTCTTACACAAAAGGATTCGTCGCATCCACAGCTCAGAAGTTGCCAAGAAATCAAATCTGACAACAAACACACCCAACAATGTCTCTAACCCGAGAAGACCGACACACATCTCACTAGACCTGTGTGACCGAGAAGGCTGACACACATCTCACTAGACCTGTGTGCCCGAGAAGGATGGCACACATCTCACTAGACCTGTGTGACCGAGAAGGCTGACACACATCTCACTAGACCTGTGTGCCCGAGAAGGCTGTGTGCCCGAGAAGGCCGACACACATCTCACTAGACCTGTGTGCCCGAGAAGGCTGACACACATCTCACTAGACATGTGTGCCCGAGAAGGCCGACACACATCTCACTAGACCTGTGTGCCCGAGAAGGCTGACACACATCTCACTAGACCTGTGTGCCTGAGAAGGATGGCACACATCTCACTAGACCTGTGTGCCCGAGAAGGCTGTGTGCCCGAGAAGGATGGCACACATCTCACTAGACATGTGTGCCCGAGAAGGCCGACACACATCTCACTAGACCTGTGTGCCCGAGAAGGCTGACACACATCTCACTAGACCTGTGTGCCAGAGAAGGATGGCACACATCTCACTAGACCCGTGTGCCCGAGAAGGCTGACACACATCTCACTAGACCTGTGTGCCCGAGAAAGCCGACACACATCTCACTAGACCTGTGTGCCCGAGAAGAATGGCACACAACTCACTAGACCTGTGCGCCCGAGAAGACCGAAACACATCTCACTAGACCTGGTTGCCCGAGAAGGCTGACACACATCTCACTAGACCTGTTTGCCCGAGAAGGATGGCACACATCTAACTAGACCTGTGTGCCCGAGAAGGCCGACACACATCTCACTAGACCTGTGTGCCCGAGAAGGCTGTGTGCCCGAGAAGGCCGACACACATCTCACTAGACCTGTGTGCCCGAGAAGGCTGACACACATCTCACTAGACCTGTGTGCCCGAGAAGGATGGCACACATCTCACTAGACCTGTGTGCCCGAGAAGGCCGACACACATCTCACTAGACCTGTGTGCCCGATAAGGCTGTGTGCCCGAGAAGGCTGACACACATCTCACTAGACCTGTGTGCCCGAGAAGGCTGACACACATCTCACTAGACCTGTGTGCCCGAGAAGGATGGAACACATCTCACTAGACCTGTTTGCCCGAGAAGGATGGCACACATCTCGCTAGACCTATGTGCCCGAGAAGGCCGACACACATCTCACTAGACCTGTGTGCACGGCCATCTTGAGAGAATCTTTGTTTACCACATGCAGATGCCCTCGTCTGCATATGACCCTTTTTTAAATGTGATAAATGCACTCTTGGACAGCGTGCTTTGCAGCAGTTTTAAATCTTTTACTGAGAAGGGGGTGTTTCCATTGCTTGGTGTGCCACAGACACAACACCCGTGTGCTTCTGGTTGTTGCAAGGCTGAGGTGAACAATGAACTGGGCAGACATGTTGTATCATTCTCTCAAGGCGTCCCTGGCGAGTCCTTGTTGTTGAGTTTTCCACTGAGGAGACACTTGTCTTTTGTTATTGCATACTCAGCTCTTCCACCTGATCCTAGCAGCTGGGGAGACTGGCAGAGACACTCAACCACTGTCTGCATTGAGAGTGCCAGCCTCTTAGGCGGGCTGCCAGCTCTGAGAGTGGTACTTTTGTTGCAGGCGCTGGCACCATTCACACGGTTCTCACTTTCTGATCACACTGAGCTTCACATGGTGAGGAATCCTAGTGTCTTCTGGTGCTGTTTCGCTACCGCATGAGGTCCATGCACTCTTCTTTCACTAGTGTCCAGTCCTGTCCCCTGGAAATGTTTATTGGCAAGCGGTATCCAGTTAAACCTCAGCCTGGTAATACCATGGGTTCACTCCTGGTTGGGCAGACGTATAACTCTGAAGATCAGATGGCCATTAGGGTACCCAGCCAAACCTCAGCCTGATGGTACCGTGGATTCACTCCTGGTTGAGCAGACGTACAACTCTGAAGATCAGGTGACCATCAGAGTATCCAGTCAAACCTCAGCCTGATGGTCTACCATAGATTCACTCTTGGTTGAGCAGATGTACAACTCTGAAGATAAGGTGACCATCAGGGTATCAAGTCAAACCTCAGCTTGATGTTACCATGGATTCACTCCTGGTTGGGCAGAAGTCCAACTCTGAAGATCAGGTGACCATCAGGGTATCAAGTCAAACCTCAGCCTGATGGTACCATAGATTCTCTCTTGTTTGAGCAGATGTACAACTCTGAAGATAAGGTGACCATCAGGGTATCAAGTCAAACCTCAGCCTGATGGTACCGTAGATTCACTCTTGGTTGAGCAGATGTACAACTATGAAGATAAGGTGACCATCAGGGTATCAAGTCAAACCTCAGCCTGATGTTACCATGGATTCACTCCTGGTTGGGCAGAAGTCCAACTCTGAAGATCAGGTGACCATCATGGTATTCAGTCAAACCTCAGACTGATGGTATACCATAGATTCACTCCTGGTTGAGCAGACGTATAACTCTGAAGATCAGGTGACCATCAGGGTACCCAGCCAAACGTCAGCTTGATGGTACCATAGATCACTCCTGGTTGGGTAGACGTACAACTCTGAAGATCAGGTGGCCATCAGGGCACCCAGTCAGACCTCAGCCTGATGACACCATTGATTCACTACCGGTTGGGCAGACTAACAACTCTGAAGATCAGGTGGCCATTAGCATATCCAGTCAGACCTCAGCCTGATGGTACCATAGACTAAATCCTGGTTGGGCAGACGTACAACTCTAACGATTAGGTGGCCATCAGGGTATCCATTCAAACCTCAGCCTGATGATCACATAGATTCACTCCTGGTTGGGCAGACATACAATGCTGAAGATCAGATGGCCATCGATGGAAATTGAGCAGCGTAGAATGGTGGGACCTCTCCATGTGTACCACTGTGGTGTGGCCTGACACATGGTCGGGCTCGGATCGGCCTTTCTAACATGTTGCACCTTTGCCATTCTGCTTTAGAAATATGTTCACTCCTGGGAAATTCATAGCTTCAGACAAACCTGACTACTCGCATGAACCTGGATGAGTGCAGAGTGAACAATGCTAAATCGGTGGAGGTGGTCAGATAGCACCATGTATGTTACAGCTGTTCCTTGTCAGCTGACGTGCACCCATAGGTCTAAAGGCAGACCAGACTCTATGTATTAAGGTAAAGGTGGCCCCTGCTCAGTTGGTCCAAGGCAGTCCCTGTGCAGTAGGCTAAAGGCAGACCCTGAGCAGTTGATGTAAGGTGAACTCAGCACAGTTGGCTAAAGGCTGACCCAGCACAGTTGGTGAAAAGCACTTCCTGTGCAGTTGGCTAAAGGCAGACCCTCTGCAGTTGATGAAAGGTGAACCTAGCACAGTTGGTGAAAGGCACTTCTTGTGCAGTTGGCTAAAGGCAGACCCTCTGCAGTTGGATAAAGACAGACCCTTACCAGATGGATAAAGAAAGAACCTTCGCAGTTGGATAAAGACAGACCCTTCGCAGTTGGATAAAGACAGACCCTTCGCAGTTGGATAAAGACAGACCCTTCGTTGTTGGCTAAAGACAGACCCTTCGTTGTTGGGTAAAGACAGACCCTTCATTGTTGGCTAAAGACAGACCCTTCGCAGTTGGCTAAAGACAGACCCTTCGCAGTTGGCTAAAGACAAACCCTTCGCAGTTGGTGATAGACAGACCGTTGGCGGTTGGCTAAAGACAGACCCTTCATTGTTTGCTAAAGACAGGCAATTCGCAGTTGGCTAAAGACAGACCCTTGGTGGTTGGCTAAAGACAGACCCTTCGTTGTTGCCTAAAGACAGGCCCTTTGCTGTTGGCTGAAGACAGACCCTTCACTGTTGCCTAAAGACAGACCCTTGGCAGTTGGCTAAAGACAGACCCTTCGTTGTTGGCTAAAGACAGACCCTTCGTTGTTGGCTATAGACAGACCCTTCGCTGTTGGCTAAAGACAGACCCTTCATAGTTGGCTAAAGACTGACCCTTCACAGTTGGCTAAAGACAGACCCTTCACAGTTGGCTAAAGACAGACCTTTCACAGTTGGCTAAAGACAGACCCTTCTCTGTTGGCTAAAGAAAGACCGTTCGCTGTTGACTAAAGAGAGACCCTTCACAGTTGGCTAAAGAAAGACCCTCTGCAGTTGGCTAAAGACTGACCCTTTGCAGTTGGCTAAAGACAGACCCTTCCCTGTGGTATAGAGACAGAGCCTCTTCAGTTGGCTAATGACAGACCCCCTGCAGTTGGCTAAAGACAGACCCTTCACGGTTGGCTAATGACAGACCCTTCGCGGATGGCTAACGACAGACCCTTTGTAGTTAGCTAACGACAGACCTTTTGCGGTTGGCTAAAGACAGACCCTTTGCGGTTGGCTAAAGAGAGACCCTTCGCGGTTGGCTAATGACAGACTCTTCGCGGTTGGCTAAAGACAGACCTTTTGTGGTTGGCTAAAGACAGACCCTTCGCAGTTGCCTAAAGACAGACCCTTCGTAGTTGGCTAAGGGCAGACCTTTTGCGGTTGGCTAAAGACAGACCCTTCGTGGTTGGCTATTGACAGACCCTTCACTGTTGGCTAACAACAGACCCTTTGCAGTGGGCTATAGACAGACCCTTCGCAGTTGGCTAAAGACAGACACTTTGCGGTTGTCTAACAACAGACTCTTCACAGTGGGCTATATACAGACCGTTCGCAGTTGGCTAAAGACAAACTCTTCGCGGTTGGCTAACGACAGACCCTTTGTGGTTGGCTAATGACAGACCATTCGCGGTTGGCTAATGACAGACCCTTTCCAGTTGACTAAAGACAAACCCTTCGCTGTTGCCTAAAGACAGACCCTTCACAGTTGGCTAACAACAGACCCTTTGTAGTTAGCTAAAGATAGACCTTTTGTGGTTGGCTAAAGACAGGCCCATTGTGGTTGGCTAATGACAGACCCTTCGCGGTTGGCTAACAACAGACCCTTCCCTGCTGGCTAAAGACAGACCTTTTGCGGTTGGCTAAAGACAGACCCTTCGCAGTTGCCTAAAGACAGACCCTTTGTAGTTGGCTAAAGGCAGATATTTTGCGGTTGGCTAAAGACAGACCCTTTGCAGTTGGCTTACAACAGACCCTTCGCGGTTGGCTAACGACAGACCCTTCGTAGTTGGCTAACGATAGACCCTTCGCGGTTGGCTAACAACAGACCCTTCGCGGTTGGCTAAAGACAGACCTTTTGCGGTTGGTTAAAGACAGACCCTGCACAGTTGCCTAAAGACAGACCCTTCGTAGTTGGCTAAAGGCAGACCTTTTGCGGTTGGCTAAAGACAGACCCTTCGCGGTTGGCTAATGACAGACCCTTTGCAGTTGGCTAATGACAGACCATTCGCGGTTGGCTTATGACAGACCCTTCGCTGTTGGCTAACAACAGACCCTTCGCAGTGGGCTATAGACAGACCCTTTACAGTTGGCTTAAGACAGACCCTTCGTGTTGCCTAAAGACAGACCCTTCGCGGTTGGCTAATGACAGACCCTTTGTAGTTAGCTAAAATTAGACCTTTTGCAGTTGGCTAAAGACAGATCCATCGCGGTTGGCTAACGACAGAGCCTTCGCGGTTGGCTAAAGACAAACCGTTTGCGGTTGGCTAAAGACAGACTCTTTGCAGTTGCCTAAAGACCGACCCTTTATAGTTGGCTAAAGGCAGACCTCTTGCGGTTGGCTAAAGACAGACCCTTTGCGGTTGGCTAATGACAGACCCTTTGCAGTTGGCTAATGACAAATCCTTCGCAGTTGGCTAAAGACAGACCCTTTGCGGTTGTCTAACAACAGACTCTTCACAGTGGGCTATAAACCGACGTTTGCAGTTGGCTAAAGATAGACCCTTCGCGGTTGGCTAATGATAGACCGTTTGCGGTTGGCTAATGTCAGACCCTTCGCGGTTGGCTAATGATAGACTCTTTGCAGTTGGCTAAAGACAGACCCTTCACTGTTGCCTAAAGACAGACCCTTCGCCGTTGGCTGACAGACCCTTCGTAGTTAGCTAAAGACAGACCTTTTGCGGTTGGCTAAAGACAGACCCTTCGCGGTTGGCTAATGACAGACCCTTCGCGGTTGGCTAACGACATACCCTTCATGGATGACTAAAGAAAGAACTTTTGCGATTGGCTAAAGACAGACCCTTTGCAGTTGCCTAAAGACAGACCCTTCGCGGTTGGCTAATGACAGACACTTCACAGTTGGCTAATGACAGACCCTTTGCGGTTGGCTAATGACAGACCCTTCACAGTTTGCTAACAACAGACCCTTTGTAGTTAGCTAAAGATAGACCTTTTGCGGTTGGCTAAAGACAGACCCATTGCGGTTGGCTAACGACAGACCCTTCGCGGTTGGCTAGCAACAGACCCTTCGCTGTTGGCTAAAGACAGACCTTTTGCGGTTGGCTAAAGACAGACCCTTCGCAGTTGCCTAAAGACAGACCCTTTGTAGTTGGCTAAAGGCAGATATTTTGCGGTTGGCTAAAGACAGACCCTTTGCGGTTGGCTAATGACAGACCCTTTGCAGTTGGCTAATGACAGACCCTTCGCGGTTGGCTAATGACAGACCCTTCGCTGTTGGCTAACAACAGACCCTTCGCAGTAGGCTATAGACAGACCCTTCGCAGTTGGCTAAAGACAGACTCTTCGCTGTCGTCTAACAACAGACCCTTCGCAGTGGGCTATAAACAAGACACTTCGCAGTTGGCTAAAGACAGACCCTTTGCGGTTGGCTAATGACAGACACTTCGCGGTTGGCTAATGACAGACCCTTCGCTGTTGGCTAACAACAGACCCATCGCAGTGGGCTATAGACAGACCCTTCGCAGTTGGCTAAAGACAGACCCTTCACGGTTGTCTAACACTAGACCCTTCACATTGGTCTATAGACAGACCCATCGCAGTTGGCTAAAGACAGTCCCTTTGCGGTTGGCTAATGACAGACCCTTCACGGTTGGCTAATGACAGACCCTTTGCAGTTGACTAAAGACAGACCCTTCGCTGTTGCCTAAAGACAGACCCTTCGCGGTTGGCTAATGACAGACCCTTCGTAGTTAGCTAAAGATAGACCTTTTGCTGTTGGCTAAAGATAGACCCTTTGCAGTTGGCTAACGACAGACCCTTTGTAGTTGGCTAACGACAGACCCTTCGCGGTTGGCTAACAACAGACCCTTCGCGGTTGGCTAAAGACAGACCTTTTGCGGTTGGTTAAAGACAGACCCTGCACAGTTGCCTAAAGACATACCCTTCGTAGTTGGCTAAAGGCAGACCTTTTGCGGTTGGCTAAAGACAGACCCTTCGCGGTTGGCTAATGACAGACCCTTTGCAGTTGGCTAATGACAGACCATTCGCGGTTGGCTTATGACAGACCCTTCGCTGTTGGCTAACAACAGACCCTTCGCAGTGGGCTATAGACAGACCCTTTACAGTTGGCTTAAGACAGACCCTTCGTGTTGCCTAAAGACAGACCCTTCGCGGTTGGCTAATGACAGACCCTTTGTAGTTAGCTAAAGTTAGACCTTTTGCAGTTGGCTAAAGACAGACCCATCGCAGTTGGCTAACGACAGAGCCTTCACGGTTGGCTAAAGACAAACCGTTTGCGGTTGGCTAAAGACCGACCCTTTGCAGTTGCCTAAAGACAGACCCTTTGTAGTTGGCTAAAGGCAGACCTCTTGCGGTTGGCTAAAGACAGACCCTTCGCGGTTGGCTAATGACAGACCCTTTGCAGTTGGCTAATGACAAATCCTTTGCAGTTGGCTAAAGACAGACCCTTTGCGGTTGTCTAACAACAGACTCTTCACAGTTGGGCTATAAACCGACGTTTGCAGTTGGCTAAAGATAGACCCTTCGCGGTTGGCTAATGATAGACCGTTTGCGGTTGGCTAATGTCAGACCCTTCGCGGTTGGCTAATGATAGACTCTTTGCAGTTGGCTAAAGACAGACCCTTCACTGTTGCCTAAAGACAGACCCTTCGCGGTTGGCTGACAGACCCTTCGTAGTTAGCTAAAGACAGACCTTTTGCGGTTGGCTAAAGACAGACCCTTCGCGGTTGGCTAATGACAGACCCTTCGCGGTTGGCTAACGACAGACCCTTCATGGATGACTAAAGAAAGAACTTTTGCAATTGGCTAACGACAGACCCTTCGCAGTTGCCTAAAGACAGACCCTTCGTAGTTGGCTAAAGGCAGACCTTTTGCGGTTGGCTAACGACAGACCCTTCGCGGTTGGCTAATGACAGATCCTTCGCTGTTGGCTATCAACAGACCCTTCGCAGTGGGCTATAGACAGACCCTTCGCAGTTGGCTTAAGACAGACCCTTCACGGTTGTCTAACAACAGACCATTCGCAGTGGGCTATAGATAGACCCTTCGCAGTTGGCTAACGACAGACCCTTCGCAGTTGGCTAACGACAGACCTTTCGCAGTTGGCTAATGACAGACCCTTTGCGGTTGGCTAATGTCAGACCCTTCGTGGTTGGCTCCTATGACATTGCTTAAGGCGTTCAGCAGCGAGTCATCCACAAACTACCCCTGGCATGCAGCTATTTCAGGACAAGCCAACAGCAAGTGTGCGAGCTCCTGTGTGAGAAGGGCCAGCTGCCATGACGTCATGGACGCAGCTTTGTGTATTTAAAGATGACCAGCACATTCCTGCCTCCCCGGCACTCATGTCTCGTCCTTTCCTCCTGGCTGCTTCTCTATCAGCCTTGTCCCTCTTGCCACAGTTGTACCTCTTTCTTCGATGAACATTTCCGTGTGTGCTGTTCCACTTGTTGCAAAAATAATCAAAGCAAGAAAGAAGACAACAGCTGGAACGCAACCTCAGTGCCAACCGCATGAGCGCCGCAGAGAAGTTATGAATCCCAAGGAGGTGTGAAATTAACACATTAGGAAACAGACACTATGTGACGGGGTTCCTGTAAACACCACACACCCAGCAGTTATTAAGTGGTGGTACTTAAAACAGAAAGCTGTGTAGCGCCGTCAACCACCCCTGGTACACGAGAGATTCGAGGCGCTTGATGAGACGACGAAGAACTCAAGATCAGATTAGATGCTGAAGGTTAATATTGCCTCTGAAGACTGAAAACCATCCTTCTGATACTGAGCAAACCTGACTATCAAAGGCAATGCCGCAGTCAGACGTGACGCCCAAGATTTCTTGCCACCTTACTAGGGGCGGGCAGCCACCCAAATTAGAAGGCCACCTGGAGTGCGCCCAGATTGAGCCTGAGTTCCCCAAGATGAGAGTTTCGGTCTCGCCCGAGTTGAACTGACTTTCACCCGGAGAGGCTCTGTCTGACAGAGAGCTGGGACAGCGAGACGTCTTCCGAAGCGGACACAATGGGCCTGTTTATGCACGGGTAGGAATTACGAGTTTGAAGGTATTAAAGGCATCCGATAATTATCGGATTCGTTAAATAACTCAACCTTCATTAAATTCCCGCAGGTCAAACATGCCAAAATATAACAGGGGAAAAGCAAATGTATTTGCCGTATCAAGCGATCTTACTGCGTTAAACACCAAAATCCGCATGCTATTACCCACAAGATCATAATAGGTGTGCATGTTATTCCCCACAAGATCATTATAGGTGTTAGTTATCGCACCCGATAAATAACACACCCCATAGTATTGTCAGGTGCGTCACATACCACCCACACTCATAATCAGGCGCTATGAGTTGTGTGCTGTTGGCATACGAAAAACCTTTGAAAGCAAAGGACATTACCGGATGTGCCAATGGAGCTAAGTAAAGATTGACAGGAGCCAGGCCTAATGCTGAGCTCTGGGACCCCATTGGATGGTGGGCGCAACTGATGTCACAGGGAGTTGGATGAAAAGAACCCAATGACTGTTACAGATCTTTTTTTACAGCTCTCAAGTAGTTTTTAATTCAGTGCGGTGGTTTCCACGTAAATAAGTTAAATGCAGCACATACGTCATCATCCTAATTAAGCAGAGACCACCCCTTGCCTTCCCCAACAATTCATGCCAGACACATTCGAGCGCGGGGTGTGGTATTTATTTATTCAAGAGGGTCACAGAGCACCAGATTGCCCTGGTAACTGCCTCTAAGCGCTTTAGACACTGAGTACAGGACCACTGGTATTCTGCCATCGGTGGTTGGTAGCACAGGGGGGGAGTGATGAGATGAGAGATGAAAGCTGAGGTTGGACCATTCCCAGGGTTTGGGTTTCCTGTGTTAGGGAGGGGTTTGCTCCCAGCATCCGAGGCCACGGGAGGCTTGGACCTCTTCAGCTGGAGTCAGAGGTCTCCAGGAGCTGCTTCAGTGCCACAGACACAGGTTACTGTTATTCATTCAATGGCGGGGGCGCCTCGAGCAGTCTGCGAGTGTCTGACACGGATTATCACCCAACATATTCCAAGTTGAGAGTCAGAGGCCTGCATTGTTATGTTATGTTAATATAATTCATATTGCGCGTAAATTACCCCGGAGGAGCATCTCGGCGCAAGAAGAAACGTAGACAAGGCGGAGACAAGTGTTTGAGAAGAGCTGTCTGCAGTCATCTCCTGGGCTGGAGATGTTCAGTGCACATGTGACCATGCAGAGGGAGTCTGTTCCAGTGCAGAGGCGCTAGATAAGATAAACATTGGCAGCTGCAGCTGCAGCTGCAGCTGGGCCACTGACTGCTCCACCAGGTACCTGAGGGTTCATCCACAACGGCATCAGTGGGGAGTCTTGGGGCGTGCTCAGGTGGGGCTGTTTAACGATGAAGACAAGGTGCCAATGTTGACCTGTGTCGTCGGTCAGTGAGGAGGGACAGACCCTTCCAAGCCTACTGCTGTCATTCAACCACAGAACAAAGATTGATTGTTAAGGACCTTTCAAGAATGCCAGGTTGAAGGCATGCCTCGATCAGTGGTGTTATGACAAGGGCCAGGGTGTCTATCTCATTTTTTAAATAAATAATCCATGGTTTACAAAGGAGCATAGAACGCAGAGAATAAAAGGTAAGACAAGGAGCAGAAACCATGGAAGATCTTACCGCGAAGAAACTCGATTGGTCTAAAAAAGTAAACTGAAAAAGTCTGTACAAGCTTTAATTACAACACAAACTTCTTACTTTTGAAATACTATCACGTCTGCAGCGAATTCTCCCGAGAAAGTGTTTCAGGTAGAATGTAAAGACAAGGAGATGATGGACGGAGTGCTGAAACTTTTTAGACACTCACCCTCAGTCGCAGATTTGGGCTGAATCCATCATCATTCTTTAGCTCGCTTCGCCACCTCAGTTCAGACCCAGCTATATGCAAATCAGTCTTGACCCTGTGCCTCTTGGGAACAACAGTGCAGCACGAACTGCCAAGCCAGGTCTTCCCTGAACCAGAAACAAGCATCCTGGGACCGGTTTCTGGGTAACACCCTTCATCAGTCAGGCTAGCTTGAATCCAGTGGCAAAGTGAACAAGGGACCCACCTCTGGGCATACCCTGCCAACTTCGGGCAAACAAAGCAAACACAAGGAGATGATGGATGGAGCGCTGAAACTTTCAGAAACTCACCCCCAGTTGCAGATCTGGGTTGAATCCATCATCATTCTTTAGCTCACTTCGCAACCTCAGTTCAGACCCAGCTATGTGCAAATCAGTCTTGACCCTGTGCCTCATGGAAACAGTCCAGCCCGAGCTGCCAAGCCAGGTCTTCCCTGAACCGGAAACAAGCATCCTGAGACCGGTTTCTGGGTAACACCCTTCATCAGCCAGACTAGCTTGAATCCAGTGGCAAAGTGAGCAAGGGACCCACGTCTGGGCATACCCTGCCAACTTAAGCAAACAAAGCAAACACAAGGAAATGATAGACGGAGCACTGAAACTTTTCAGACACTCACCCCCAGTCGCAGATCTGGGTTGAATCCATCATCATTCTTTAGCTCACTTCACCACCTCAGTTCAGACCCAGCTATTTGCAAATCAGTCTTGACCATGTGCCTCATGGGAACAGTCCAGCCCAAACTGCCACGCCAGGTCTTCCCTGAACCAGAAACAAGCATCCTGGGACCGGTTTCTGGGTAACACCCTTCATCAGCCAGGCTAGCTTGAATCCAGTGGCAAAGTGAGCAAGGGCCCACGTCTGAGCATACCCTGCCAACTTATAGCAAACAAAGCAAACACAAGGAGATGATGGACGGAACGCTGAATCTTTTCAGACACTCACCCCCAGTCGCAGATCTGGGTTGAATCCATCATCATTCTTTAGCTCACTTCACCACTTCAGTTCAGACCCAGCTATATGCAAATCAGTCTTGAGCCTGTGCCTCATGGGAACAGTCCAGCCTGAACTGCCAACCCAGGTCTTCCCTGAACCGGAAACAAGCATCCTGGGACCGGTTTCTGGGTAACACCCTTCATCAGCCAGGCTAGCTTGAATCAAGTGGCAAAGTGATCAAGGGACCCACGTCTGGGCATACACTGCCAACTTAGGGCAAACAAAGCAAACACAAGGAAATGATGGACGGAGCGGTGAACCTTTTCAGACACTCACCCCCAGTCGCAGATCTGGGTTGAATCCATCATCATTCTTTAGCTCACTTCGCCACCTCAGTTCAGACCCACCTATATGCAAATCAGTCTTGACCCTGTGCCTCATGGGAACAGTCCAGCCCGAACTGCCAAGCCAGGTCTTCCCTGAAATGGAAACAAGCATCCTGGAACTGGTTTCTGGGTAACACCCTCCATCAGCCAGGCTAGCTTGAATCAATGGCAAGGTGAGCAAGGGACCCACGTCTGGGCATACCCTGCCAACTTAGGGCAAACAAAGCAAACATAAGGAGATGATGGACGGAGCACTGAAACTTTTCAGACACTCACCCCCAGTCGCAGATCTGGGTTGAATACATCATCATTCTTTAGCTCACTTCGCCACCTCAGTTCAGACCCAGCTATATGCAAATCAGTCTTGACCCTGTGCCTCATGGGAACAGTCTAACTCAAACTGCCAAGGCAGGTCTTCCCTGAACAGGAAACAAGCATCCTGGGACTGGTTTCTGGGTAACACCATTCATCAGCCAGACTAGCTTGAATCCAGTGGCAAAGTGAGCAAAAGGACGCACGTCTGGGCATACCCAGCCAACTAAGGGCAAACAAAGCAAACACAAGGAGATGATAATCAGAGCGCTGAAACTTTTCAGACACTCACCCCCAGTCGCAGATCTGGGTTAAATCCATCATCATTCTTTAGCTCACTTCGCCACCTCAGTTCAGACCCAGCTATATGCAAAACAGTCTTGACCCTGTGCCTCTTGGGAACAGTCCAGCCCAAACTGCCAGGATGCTCGTTTCCGGTTCAGGGAAGACCTGTCTTGGCAGTTCGGGCTGGACTGTTCTCATGAGGCACAGGGTCAAGACTGATTTGCATATAGCTGTGTCTGAACTGAGGTGGCGAAGTGAGCTAAAGAATGACAATGGATTCAACCCAGATCTGTGACTGGGGTGAGTGTCTGAAAAGTTTCAGCGCTCCGTCCATCATATCCTTGTGTTTGCTTTGTTCACCCTAATTTGGCAGGGTAAGCCCAGACGTGGGTCCCTTGCTCACTTTGCCACTGGATTCAAGCTAGCCTGGCTGATGAAGGGTGTTACCCAGAAACCAGTTCCAGGATGCCTGTTTCCAGTTCAGGGAAGACCTGGCTTGGCAGTTCGGGCTGGACTGTTCCCATGAGGCGCAGCTCAAGACTGATTTGCATATAGCTGTGTCTGAACTGAGGTGGCGAAGTGAGCTAAAGAATGATGATAGATTCAACCCAGATCTGTGACTGGGGGTGAGTGTCTGAAAAGTTTCAGCGTTCCGTCCATCATCTCCTTGTGTTTGCTTTGTTCACCCTAATTTGGCAGGGTATGCCCAGACGTGGGCCCCTTGCTCACTTTGCCACTGAATTCAAGCTAGCCTGGCTGATGAAGGGTGTTACCCAGAAACCGGTCCGAGGATGCTTGTTTCCGGTTCAGGGAAGACCTGACTTGGCAGTTCGGGCTGGATTGTTCCCATGAGGCACAGCTCAAGACTGATTTGCATATAGTTGGGTCTGAACTGAGGTGGCGAAGTGAGCTAAAGAATGATGATGGATTCAACCCAGATCTGTGACTGGGGTGAGTGTCTGAAAAGTTTCAGCGCTCCGTCCATCATCTCCTTGTGTTTGATTTGTTCACCCTAAGTTGGCAGGGTATGCCCAGACGTGGGCCCCTTGCTCACTTTGCCACTGGAATCAAGCTAGCCTGGCTGATGAGGGGTGTTACCCCTAAACCGGTCCCAGGATGGTTGTTTCCGGTCCAGGGGAGACATGGCTTGGCAGTTCGGGCTGGACTGTTCCAATGAGGCACAAGGTCAAGACTGATGTGCATATAGCTGTGTCTCAACTGGGGTGGCGGAGTGAGCTAAAGAACAATGATGGATTCAACCCAGATCTGTGACTGAGAGTGAGTGTGAGTGTCTGAAAAGTTTCAGCGCTCCGTCCATCATCCCCTTGTGTTTGCTTTGTTCGCCCTAAGTTGGCAGGGTATGCCCAGACGTGGGTCCCTTGCTCACTTTGCCACTGGATTCAAGCTAGCCTGGCTGATGAAGGGTGTTACCCACAAACTGGTCCCAGGATGCTTGTTTACGGTTCAGGGAAGATCTAGCTTGGCAGTTCGGGCTGGACTGTTCCCATGAGGCACAGCTCAAGACTGATTTGCATATAGTTGGGTCTGAACTGAGGTAGCGAGGTGAGATAAAGAATGATGATGGATTCAACCCAGATCTGTGACTCGGGGTGAGTGTCTGAAAAGTTTCAGCGCTCCGTCCATCATCTCCTTGTGTTTGCTTTGTTCACCCTCAGGTGGAATGTAGCCTCATAAAACCATACTGCCTGGTACCACCAACCCCTCAGAATCAAGAGTTCAGTCATGGTCTTGCCTCCTGCTTTACTCTGAAGGTAGACATGACTCCATCAAGTCTGACTTAGAAAGACCCCATCAGGACATTCCTGCGTCCATCACTGCCGCTCCAGAGGGAGCATGTACAGGACAGGATCTTCCTCGTCTGGATGATGTGGAGACATATCTCAGGGCCATGAAATCTGGCCTGCTGGAGGATAAGTGTCCAATCAGAATTCAAATGATGAGGCTCCTGTCATGATCGCTGCTACGTCCTCCATTCTGAGTTACGCACTCAGCGGTGGGACTCTACTACGGGGCAGGACAACATCTGCAGTTAAGACTTTGGAGAAAAAATTCCAACTTTAGTTCTGCTGAAGTGGCTGACAACAGATCTCTTTATCTTCTACCTGCAGCTACCAAACTGGGAAAAAATTCTTTAGTGCATTAGCTTTCAAGAGGCTTGGAGGAATAAATACTCCTTGATAGGAGTGAAATGGGTATTAGATCTAAACTTTGAATGAAAGCCGCTCTTGTATCTGTAATTGACATTTTAAGAACTGATTAATAACCAATCAAGACCCTGCCTCGTATTGCTGGATCTCTCTTCCGCCTTTGATAAAGTTCCGCAGACCATTCTGATTGGGTGACCTGAGGTGGTGGAAATAAAAGGAACAGCCCTCAAATGGTGCAGGTCATTCTTACGGGATAGGGTATGCCTCGATGTCACCCTCTAGATGTGGATCGCTGCAAAGGTCGACTCTTTCCCCGATACTGTTTAATGTACATATATATCCTCTTCCAATGATCATCAGATTACTTCTTAGAGGGATGGTACACAGCTAATCCTGCACTTGGAGAAAAAACCTCAGGGGGCTCTGCATGGTCTGACAGCATACCTTGCTTTGGCACTGCACTGGATGAACCACCTTAGCTGACTCAGGTGATCTAAGAGCATGCCTCGCATTGGCACTGCACTGGATGAACCACCTTAGCTGACTCAGGTGATCTAAGAGCATGCCTCACGTTGGCACTGCACTGGATGAACCACCTTAGCTGACTCAGGTGAGCTAATAGCATGCCTCACGTTGGCACTGCACTGGATGAACCACCTTAGCTGAGTCAGGTGATCTAAGAGCATGCCTCGCGTTGGCACTGCACTGGATGAACCACCTTACCTGAGTCAGGTGATCTAAGAGCATGCCTCGCGTTGGTACTGCACTGGATGAACCACCTTAGCTGACTCAGGTGATCTAATAGCATGCCTCGCGTTGGCACTGCACAGATGAACCACCTTAGCTGAGTCAGGTGAGCTAATAGCATGCCTCGCATTGGCACTGCACTGGATGCACCACCTTAGCTGACTCAGGTGATCTAAGAGCATGCCTCGCGTTGGCACTGCACTGGATGAACCACCTTAGCTGACTCAGGTGATCTAAGAGCATGCCTCGCATTGGCACTGCACAGATGAACCACCTTAGATGACTCAGGTGATCTAAGAGCATGCCCCGCGTTGGCACTGCACAGATGAACCACCTTAGCTGACTCAGGTGATCTAAGAGCATGCCTCGCGTTGGCACTGCACTGGATGAACCACCTTAGCTGAGTCAGGTGATCTAAGAGCATGCCTCGCGTTGGCACTGCACAGATGAAACACCTTAGCTGACTCAGGTGATCTAAGAGCATGCCTCACGTTGGCACTGCACTGGATGAACCACCTTAGCTGAGTCAGGTGATCTAAGAGCATGCCTCGCGTTGGCACTGCACAGATGAAACACCTTAGCTGACTCAGGTGATCTAATAGCATGCCTCGCGTTGGCACTGCACTGGATGAACCACCTTAGCTGACTCAGGTGATCTAATAGCATGCCTCGCGTTGGCACTGCACAGATGAACCACCTTAGCTGAGTCAGGTGAGCTAATAGCATGCCTCGCATTGGCACTGCACTGGATGCACCACCTTAGCTGACTCAGGTGATCTAAGAGCATGCCTCGCGTTGGCACTGCACTGGATGAACCACCTTAGCTGACTCAGGTGATCTAAGAGCATGCCTCACGTTGGCACTGCACAGATGAACCACCTTAGCTGAGTCAGGTGAGCTAATAGCATGCCTCGCATTGGCACTGCACTGGATGCACCACCTTAGCTGACTCAGGTGATCTAAGAGCATGCCTCGCGTTGGCACTGCACTGGATGAACCACCTTAGCTGACTCAGGTGATCTAAGAGCATGCCTCGCGTTGGCACTGCACTGGATGAACCACCTTAGCTGACTCAGGTGAGCTAAGAGCATGCCTCGCGTTGGCACTGCACAGATGAACCACCTTAGCTGACTCAGGTGATCTAAGAGCATGCCTCGTGTTGGCACTGCACTGGATGAACCACCTTAGCTGAGTCAGGTGATCTAATAGCATGCCTCGCATTGGCACTGCACAGATGAACCACCTTAGCTGACTCAGGTGATCTAAGAGCATGCCTCGCGTTGGCACTGCACAGATGAACCACCTTAGCTGACTCAGGTGATCTAAGAGCATGCCTCGCGTTGGCACTGCACTGGATGAACCACCTTAGCTGACTCAGGTAATCTAATAGCATGCCTCGCGTTGGCACTGCACTGGATGAACCACCTTAACTGACTCAGGTGAGCTATTAGCATGCCTCGCGTTGGCACTGCACTGGATGAACCACCTTAGCTGACTCAGGTGAGCTAATAGCATGCCTCGCGTTGGCACTGCACTGGATGAACCACCTTAGCTGACTCAGGTGATCTAATAGCATGCCTCGCGTTGGCACTGCACAGATGAACCACCTTAGCTGAGTCAGGTGAGCTAATAGCATGCCTCGCATTGGCACTGCACTGGATGCACCACCTTAGCTGACTCAGGTGATCTAAGAGCATGCCTCACGTTGGCACTGCACTGGATGAACCACCTTAGCTGACTCAGGTGATCTAAGAGCATGCCTCGCGTTGGCACTGCACTGGATGCACCACCTTAGCTGACTCAGGTGATCTAAGAGCATGCCTCACGTTGGCACTGCACTGGATGAACCACCTTAGCTGACTCAGGTGATCTAAGAGCATGCCTCGCATTGGCACTGCACTGGACGAACCACCTTAGCTGACTCAGGTGATCTAAGAGCATGCCTCGCGTTGGCACTGCACAGATGAACCACCTTAGCTGACTCAGGTGATCTAAGAGCATGCCTCGCATTGGCACTGCACTGGATGCACCACCTTAGCTGACTCAGGTGATCTAAGAGCATGCCTCGCGTTGGCACTGCACTGGATGAACCACCTTAGCTGACTCAGGTGATCTAAGAGCATGCCTCGCGTTGGCCCTGCACTGGATGAACCACCTTAGCTGACTCAGGTGATCTAAGAGCATGCCTTGCCTGCCTCGTGTTGGCACTGCACAGATGAACCACCTTAGCTGACTCAGGTGAGCTAAGAGCATGCCTCGCGTTGGCACTGCACTGGATGAACCACCTTAGCTGACTCAGGTGATCTAAGAGCATGCCTCGCGTTGGCACTGCACAGATGAACCACCTTAGCTGACTCAGGTGATCTAAGAGCATGCCTCGCGTTGGCACTGCACAGATGAACCACCTTAGCTGACTCAGGTGATCTAAGAGCATGCCTCACGTTGGCACTGCACTGGATGAACCACCTTAGCTGAATCAGGTGATCTAAGAGCATGCCTCGCGTTGGCACTGCACTGGACGAACCACCTTATCTGACTCAGGTGATCTAAGAGCATGCCTCGCGTTGGCACTGCACTGGATGAACCACCTTAGCTGAGTCAGGTGATCTAAGAGCATGCCTCGCGTTGGCACTGCAATGGATGAACCACCTTAGCTGAGTCAGGTGATCTAAGACCATGCCTCGCGTTGGCACTGCACTGGATGAACCACTTTAGCTGACTCAGGTGATCTAATAGCATGCCTCGCGTTGGCACTGCACAGATGAACCACCTTAGCTGACTCAGGTGATCTAAGAGCATGCCTCGCGTTGGCACTGCACAGATGAACCACCTTAGCTGACTCAGGTGATCTAAGAGCATGCCTCGCGTTGGCACTGCACAGATGAACCACCTTAGCTGACTCAGGTGATCTAAGAGCATGCCTCGCGTTGGCACTGCACAGATGAACCACCTTAGCTGACTCAGGTGATCTAAGAGCATGCCTCGCGTTGGCACTGCACAGATGAACCAACTTAGCTGACTCAGGTGATCTAAGAGCATGCCTCGCGTTGGCACTGCACTGGATGAACCACCTTAGCTGACTCAGGTGATCTAAGAGCATGCCTCGCGTTGGCACTGCACTGGATGAACCACCTTAGCTGACTCAGGTGATCTAAGAGCATGCCTCGCGTTGGCACTGCACTGGATGAACCACCTTAGCTGACTCAGGTGATCTAAGAGCATGCCTCGCGTTAGCTCTGCACTGGACAAACCACCTTAGCTGACTCAGGTGATCTAAGAGCATGCCTCGCGTTGGCACTGCACTGGATGAACCACCTTAGCTGAGTCAGGTGATCTAATAGCATGCCTCGCATTGGCACTGCACTGGATGAACCACCTTAGCTGAGTCAGGTGATCTAAGAGCATGCCTCGCGTTGGCACTGCACTGGATGAACCACCTTAGCTGAGTCAGGTGATCTAAGAGCATGCCTCGCGTTGGCACTGCACTGGATGAACCACCTTAGCTGACTCAGGTGAGCTAAGAGCATGCCTCGCGTTGGCACTGCACAGATGAACCACCTTAGCTGACTCAGGTGAGCTAAGAGCATGCCTCGCGTTGGCACTGCACAGATGAACCACCTTAGCTGACTCAGGTGATCTAAGAGCATGCCTCGCGTTGGCACTGCACTGGATGAACCACCTTAGCTGACTCAGGTGAGCTAAGAGCATGCCTCGCGTTGGCACTGCACAGATGAACCACCTTAGCTGAGTCAGGTGATCTAAGAGCATGCCTCGCGTTGGCACTGCACTGGATGAACCACCTTAGCTGACTCAGGTGATCTAAGAGCATGCCTCGCGTTGGCACTGCACAGATGAACCACCTTAGCTGACTCAGGTGATCTAAGAGCATGCCTCGCGTTGGCACTGCACAGATGAACCACCTTAGCTGACTCAGGTGAGCTAAGAGCATGCCTCGCGTTGGCACTGCACTGGATGAACCACCTTAGCTGACTCAGGTGAGCTAAGAGCATGCCTCGCGTTGGCACTGCACAGATGAACCACCTTAGCTGACTCAGGTGAGCTAAGAGCATGCCTCGCGTTGGCACTGCACTGGATGAACCACCTTAGCTGACTCAGGTGAGCTAATAGCATGCCTCGCGTTGGCACTGCACAGATGAACCACCTTAGCTGAGTCAGGTGATCTAAGAGCATGCCTCGCGTTGGCACTGCACTGGACGAACCACCTTAGCTGAGTCAGGTGATCTAAGAGCATGCCTCGCGTTGGCACTGCACTGGATGAACCACCTTAGCTGACTCAGGTGATCTAATAGCATACCTTGCTTTGGCACTGCACAGATGAACCACCTTAGCTGTCTCAGGTGAGCTAAGAGCATGCCTCGCGTTGGCACTGCACAGATGAACCACCTTAGCTGAGTCAGGTGAGCTAATAGCATGCCTCGCATTGGCACTGCACTGGATGCACCACCTTAGCTGACTCAGGTGATCTAAGAGCATGCCTCACGTTGGCACTGCACTGGATGAACCACCTTAGCTGACTCAGGTGAGCTAAGAGCATGCCTCGCGTTGGCACTGCACTGGATGAACCACCTTAGCTGACTCAGGTGATCTAAGAGCATGCCTCGCGTTGGCACTGCACAGATGAACCACCTTAGCTGACACAGGTGATCTAAGAGCATGCCTCGCATTGGCACTGCACTGGAAGCACCACCTTAGCTGACTCAGGTGATCTAAGAGCATGCCTCGCGTTGGCACTGCACTGGATGAACCACCTTAGCTGACTCAGGTGATCTAAGAGCATGCCTCGACTTGGCCCTGCACTGGATGAACCACCTTAGCTGACTCAGGTGATCTAAGAGCATGCCTTGCGTGCCTCGTGTTGGCACTGCACAGATGAACCACCTTAGCTGACTCAGGTGAGCTAATAGCATGCCTCGCGTTGGCACTGCACTGGATGAACCACCTTAGCTGACTCAGGTGATCTAATAGCATGCCTCGCGTTGGCACTGCACTGGATGACCCACCTTAGCTGAGTCAGGTGATCTAAGAGCATGCCTCACGTTGGCACTGCACTGGATGAACCACCTTAGCTGACTCAGGTGATCTAAGAGCATGCCTCGCGTTGGCACTGCACTGGATGAACCACCTTAGCTGACTCAGGTGATCTAAGAGCATGCCTCGCGTTGGCACTGCACTGGATGAACCACCTTAGCTGACTCAGGTGAGCTAATAGCATGCCTCGCGTTGGCACTGCACTGGATGAACCACCTTAGCTGACTCAGGTGAGCTAAGAGCATGCTTCGCGTTGGCACTGCACAGATGAACCACCTTAGCTGACTCAGGTGATCTAAGAGCATGCCTCGCGTTGGCACTGCACAGATGAACCACCTTAGCTGACTCAGGTGATCTAAGAGCATGCCTCGCGTTGGCACTGCACAGATGAACCACCTTAGCTGACTCAGGTGATCTAAGAGCATGCCTCGCGTTGGCACTGCACTGGATGAACCACCTTAGCTGACTCAGGTGATCTAAGAGCATGCCTCGCGTTGGCACTGCTCTGGACGAACCACCTTAGCTGACTCAGGTGATCTAAGAGCATGCCTCGCGTTGGCACTGCACTGGATGAACCACCTTAGCTGAGTCAGGTGATCTAAGAGCATGCCTCGCGTTGGCACTGCAATGGATGAACCACCTTAGCTGAGTCAGGTGATCTAAGACCATGCCTCGCGTTGGCACTGCACTGGATGAACCACCTTAGCTGACTCAGGTGATCTAATAGCATGCCTCGCGTTGGCACTGCACAGATGAACCACCTTAGCTGACTCAGGTGATCTAAGAGCATGCCTCGCGTTGGCACTGCACAGATGAACCACCTTAGCTGACTCAGGTGATCTAAGAGCATGCCTCGCGTTGGCACTGCACAGATGAAACACCTTAGCTGACTCAGGTGATCTAAGAGCATGCCTCGCGTTGGCACTGCACAGATGAACCACCTTAGCTGACTCAGGTGATCTAAGAGCATGCCTCGCGTTGGCACTGCACAGATGAACCACCTTAGCTGACTCAGGTGATCTAAGAGCATGCCTCGCGTTGGCACTGCACTGGATGAACCACCTTAGCTGACTCAGGTGATCTAAGAGCATGCCTCGCGTTGGCACTGCACTGGATGAACCACCTTAGCTGACTCAGGTGATCTAAGAGCATGCCTCGCATTGGCACTGCACTGGATGAACCACCTTAGCTGACTCAGGTGATCTAAGAGCGTGCCTCGCGTTAGCACTGCACTGGACGAACCACCTTAGCTGACTCAGGTGATCTAAGAGCATGCCTCGCGTTGGCACTGGACTGGACGAACCACCTTAGCTGAGTCAGGTGATCTAATAGCATGCCTCGCATTGGCACTGCACTGGATGAACCACCTTAGCTGAGTCAGGTGATCTAAGAGCATGCCTCGCGTTGGCACTGCACTGGATGAACCACCTTAGCTGAGTCAGGTGATCTAAGAGCATGCCTCGCGTTGGCACTGCACTGGATGAACCACCTTAGCTGAGTCAGGTGAGCTAAGAGCATGCCTCGCGTTGGCACTGCACAGATGAACCACCTTAGCTGACTCAGGTGATCTAAGAGCATGCCTCGCGTTGGCACTGCACTGGATGAACCACCTTTACTGACTCAGGTGAGCTAAGAGCATGCCTCGCGTTGGCACTGCACAGATGAACCACCTTAGCTGAGTCAGGTGAGCTAATAGCATGCCTCGCATTGGCACTGCACTGGATGCACCACCTTAGCTGACTCAGGTGATCTAAGAGCATGCCTCGCATTGGCACTGCACTGGATGAACCACCTTAGCTGACTCAGGTGATCTAAGAGCATGCCTCGCATTGGCACTGCACAGATAAACCACCTTAGCTGACTCAGGTGATCTAAGAGCATGCCCCGCGTTGGCACTGCACAGATGAACCACCTTAGCTGACTCAGGTGATCTAAGAGCATGCCTCGCGTTGGCACTGCACTGGATGAACCACCTTAGCTGAGTCAGGTGATCTAAGAGCATGCCTCGCGTTGGCACTGCACAGATGAAACACCTTAGCTGACTCAGGTGATCTAATAGCATGCCTCGCGTTGGCATTGCACTGGATGAACCACCTTAGCTGACTCAGGTGATCTAATAGCATGCATCGCGTTGGCACTGCACAGATGAACCACCTTAGCTGAGTCAGGTGAGCTAATAGCATGCCTCGCATTGGCACTGCACTGGATGCACCACCTTAGCTGACTCAGGTGATCTAAGAGCATGCCTCGCGTTGGCACTGCACTGGATGAACCACCTTAGTTGACTCAGGTAATCTGAGAGCATGCCTCGCGTTGGCACTGCACAGATGAACCACCTTAGCTGACTCAGGTGATCTAAGAGCATGCCTCGCGTTTGCACTGCACTGGATGAACCACCTTAGCTGAGTCAGGTGATCTAATAGCATGCCTCGCGTTGGCACTGCACAGATGAACCACCTTAGCTGACTCAGGTGATCTAAGAGCATGCCTCGCGTTGGCACTGCACAGATGAACCACCTTAGCTGACTCAGGTGATCTAAGAGCATGCCTCGCGTTGGCACTGCACTGGATGAACCACCTTAGCTGACTCAGGTGATCTAATAGCATGCCTCGCGTTGGCACTGCACTGGATGAACCACCTTAACTGACTCAGGTGAGCTAATAGCATGCCTCGCGTTGGCACTGCACTGGATGAACCACCTTAGCTGACTCAGGTGAGCTAATAGCATGCCTCGCGTTGGCACTGCACTGGATGAACCACCTTAGCTGACTCAGGTGATCTAATAGCATGCCTCGCGTTGGCACTGCACAGATGAACCACCTTAGCTGAGTCAGGTGAGCTAATAGCATGCCTCGCATTGGCACTGCACTGGATGCACCACCTTAGCTGACTCAGGTGATCTAAGAGCATGCCTCGTGTTGGCACTGCACTGGATGAACCACCTTAGCTGACTCAGGTGATCTAAGAGCATGCCTCGCGTTGGCACTGCACTGGATGAACCACCTTAGCTGACTCAGGTGATCTAATAGCATGCCTCGCGTTGGCACTGCACAGATGAACCACCTTAGCTGACTCAGGTGAGCTAATAGCATGCCTCGCATTGGCACTGCACTGGATGCACCACCTTAGCTGACTCAGGTGATCTAAGAGCATGCCTCGCGTTGGCACTACACAGATGAACCACCTTAGCTGACTCAGGTGATCTAAGAGCATGCCTCGCATTGGCACTGCACTGGATGCACCACCTTAGCTGACTCAGGTGATCTAAGAGCATGCCTCGCGTTGGCACTGCACTGGATGAACCACCTTAGCTGACTCAGGTGATCTAAGAGCATGCCTCGCGTTGGCCCTGCACTGGATGAACCACCTTAGCTGACTCAGGTGATCTAAGAGCATGCCTTGCGTGCCTCGTGTTGGCACTGCACAGATGAACCACCTTAGCTGACTCAGGTGAGCTAAGAGCATGCCTCGCGTTGGCACTGCACTCGATGAACCACCTTAGCTGACTCAGGTGATCTAAGAGCATGCCTCGCGTTGGCACTGCACAGATGAACCACCTTAGCTGACTCAGGTTATCTAAGAGCATGCCTCGCGTTGGCACTGCACAGATGAACCACCTTAGCTGACTCAGGTGATCTAAGAGCATGCCTCGCGTTGGCACTGCACTGGATGAACCACCTTAGCTGACTCAGGTGATCTAAGAGCATGCCTCGCGTTGGCACTGCACTGGACGAACCACCTTAGCTGACTCAGGTGATCTAAGAGCATGCCTCGCGTTGGCACTGCACTGGATGAACCACCTTAGCTGAGTTAGGTGATCTAAGAGCATGCCTTGCATTGGCACTGCAATGGATGAACCACCTTAGCTGAGTCAGGTGATCTAAGAGCCTGCCTCGCGTTGGCACTGCACTGGATGAACCACCTTAGCTGACTCAGGTGATCTAATAGCATGCCTCGCGTTGGCACTGCACAGATGAACCACCTTAGCTGACTCAGGTGATCTAAGAGCATGCCTCGCGTTGGCACTGCACAGATGAACCACCTTAGCTGACTCAGGTGATCTAAGAGCATGCCTCGCGTTGGCACTGCACAGATGAACCACCTTAGCTGACTCAGGTGATCTAAGAGCATGCCTCGCGTTGGCACTGCACAGATGAACCACCTTAGCTGACTCAGGTGATCTAAGAGCATGCCTCGAGTTGGCACTGCACAGATGAACCACCTTAGCTGACTCAGGTGATCTAAGAGCATGCCTCGCGTTGGCACTGCACTGGATGAACCACCTTAGCTGACTCAGGTGATCTAAGAGCATGCCTCGCGTTGGCACTGCACTGGATGAACCACCTTAGCTGACTCAGGTGATCTAAGAGCATGCCTCGCATTGGCACTGCACTGGATGAACCACCTTAGCTCACTCAGGTGATCTAAGAGCATGCCTCGCGTTAGCACTGCACTGGACAAACCACCTTAGCTGACTCAGGTGATCTAAGAGCATGCCTCGCGTTGGCACTGCACTGGATGAACCACCTTAGCTGAGTCAGGTGATCTAATAGCATGCCTCGCGTTGGCACTGCACTGGATGAACCACCTTAGCTGACTCAGGTGATCTAAGAGCATGCCTCGCGTTGGCACTGCACTGGATGAACCACCTTAGCTGACTCAGGTGATCTAAGAGCATGCCTCGCGTTGGCACTGCACTGGATGAACCACCTTAGCTGACTCAGGTGATCTAAGAGCATGCCTCATGTTGGCACTGCACTGGATGAACCACCTTAGCTGACTCAGGTGATCTAAGAGCATGCCTCGCGTTAGCACTGCACTGGACGAACCACCTTAGCTGACTCAGGTGATCTAAGAGCATGCCTCGCGTTGGCACTGCACTGGACGAACCACCTTAGCTGAGTCAGGTGATCTAATAGCATGCCTCGCATTGGCACTGCACTGGATGAACCACCTTAGCTGAGTCAGGTGATCTAAGAGCATGCCTCGCGTTGGCACTGCACTGGATGAACCACCTTAGCTGAGTCAGGTGATCTAAGAGCATGCCTCGCGTTGGCACTGCACTGGATGAACCACCTTAGCTGAGTCAGGTGAGCTAAGAGCATGCCTCGCGTTGGCACTGCACAGATGAACCACCTTAGCTGACTCAGGTGATCTAAGAGCATGCCTCGCGTTGGCACTGCACTGGATGAACCACCTTAGCTGACTCAGGTGAGCTAAGAGCATGCCTCGCGTTGGCACTGCACAGATGAACCACCTTAGCTGAGTCAGGTGAGCTAATAGCATGCCTCGCATTGGCACTGCACTGGATGCACCACCTTAGCTGACTCAGGTGATCTAAGAGCATGCCTCGCGTTGGCACTGCACTGGATGAACCACCTTAGCTGACTCAGGTGATCTAAGAGCATGCCTCGCATTGGCACTGCACAGATAAACCACCTTAGCTGACTCAGGTGATGTAAGAGCATGCCCCGCGTTGGCACTGCACAGATGAACCACCTTAGCTGACTCAGGTGATCTAAGAGCATGCCTCGCGTTGGCACTGCACTGGATGAACCACCTTAGCTGAGTCAGGTGATCTAAGAGCATGCCTCGCGTTGGCACTGCACAGATGAAACACCTTAGCTGACTCAGGTGATCTAATAGCATGCCTCGCGTTGGCACTGCACTGGATGAACCACCTTAGCTGACTCAGGTGATCTAATAGCATGCCTCGCGTTGGCACTGCACAGATGAACCACCTTAGCTGAGTCAGGTGAGCTAATAGCATGCCTCGCATTGGCACTGCACTGGATGCACCACCTTAGCTGAATCAGGTGATCTAAGAGCATGCCTCGCGTTGGCACTGCACTGGATGAACCACCTTAGCTGACTCAGGTGATCTAAGAGCATGCCTCGCGTTGGCACTGCACAGATGAACCACCTTAGCTGAGTCAGGTGAGCTAATAGCATGCCTCGCATTGGCACTGCACTGGATGCACCACCTTAGCTGACTCAGGTGATCTAAGAGCATGCCTCGCGTTGGCACTGCACTGGATGAACCACCTTAGCTGACTCAGGTGAGCTAAGAGCATGCCTCGCGTTGGCACTGCACAGATGAACCACCTTAGCTGACTCAGGTGATCTAAGAGCATGCCTCGCGTTTGCACTGCACTGGATGAACCACCTTAGCTGAGTCAGGTGATCTAATAGCATGCCTCGCGTTGGCACTGCACAGATGAACCACCTTAGCTGACTCAGGTGATCTAAGAGCATGCCTCGCGTTGGCACTGCACAGATGAACCACCTTAGCTGACTCAGGTGATCTAAGAGCATGCCTCGCGTTGGCACTGCACTGGATGAACCACCTTAGCTGACTCAGGTGATCTAATAGCATGCCTCGCGTTGGCACTGCACTGGATGAACCACCTTAACTGACTCAGGTGAGCTAATAGCATGCCTCGCGTTGGCACTGCACTGGATGAACCACCTTAGCTGACTCAGGTGAGCTAATAGCATGCCTCGTGTTGGCACTGCACTGGATGAACCACCTTAGCTGACTCAGGTGATCTAATAGCATGCCTCGCATTGGCACTGCACAGATGAACCACCTTAGCTGAGTCAGGTGAGCTAATAGCATGCCTCGCATTGGCACTGCACTGGATGCACCACCTTAGCTGACTCAGGTGATCTAAGAGCATGCCTCACGTTGGCACTGCACTGGATGAACCACCTTAGCTGACTCAGGTGATCTAAGAGCATGCCTCGCGTTGGCACTGCACTGGATGAACCACCTTAGCTGACTCAGGTGATCTAATAGCATGCCTCGCGTTTGCACTGCACAGATGAACCACCTTAGCTGAGTCAGGTGAGCTAATAGCATGCCTCGCATTGGCAATGCACTGGATGCACCACCTTAGCTGACTCAGGTGATCTAAGAGCATGCCTCGCGTTGGCACTGCACAGATGAACCACCTTAGCTGACTCAGGTGATCTAAGAGCATGCCTCGCATTGGCACTGCACTGGATGCACCACCTTAGCTGACTCAGGTGATCTAAGAGCATGCCTCGCGTTGGCACTGCACTGGATGAACCACCTTAGCTGACTCAGGTGATCTAAGAGCATGCCTCGCATTGGCACTGCACTGGATGCACCACCTTAGCTGACTCAGGTGATCTAAGAGCATGCCTCGCGTTGGCCCTGCACTGGATGAACCACCTTAGCTGACTCAGGTGATCTAAGAGCATGCCTTGCGTGCCTCGTGTTGGCACTGCACAGATGAACCACCTTAGCTGACTCAGGTGAGCTAAGAGCATGCCTCGCGTTGGCACTGCACTGGATGAACCACCTTAGCTGACTCAGGTGATCTAAGAGCATGCCTCGCGTTGGCACTGCACAGATGAACCACCTTAGCTGACTCAGGTTATCTAAGAGCATGCCTCGCGTTGGCACTGCACAGATGAACCACCTTAGCTGACTCAGGTGATCTAAGAGCATGCCTCGCGTTGACACTGCACTGGATGAACCACCTTAGCTGACTCAGGTGATCTAAGAGCATGCCTCGCGTTGGCACTGCACTGGACGAACCACCTTAGCTGACTCAGGTGATCTAAGAGCATGCCTCGCGTTGGCACTGCACTGGATGAACCACCTTAGCTGAGTTAGGTGATCTAAGAGCATGCCTTGCATTGGCACTGCAATGGATGAACCACCTTAGCTGAGTCAGGTGATCTAAGAGCCTGCCTCGCGTTGGCACTGCACTGGATGAACCACCTTAGCTGACTTCAGGTGATCTAATAGCATGCCTCGCGTTGGCACTGCACAGATGAACCACCTTAGCTGACTCAGGTGATCTAAGAGCATGCCTCGCGTTGGCACTGCACAGATGAACCACCTTAGCTGACTCAGGTGATCTAAGAGCATGCCTCGCGTTGGCACTGCACAGATGAACCACCTTAGCTGACTCAGGTGATCTAAGAGCATGCCTCGCGTTGGCACTGCACAGATGAACCACCTTAGCTGACTCAGGTGATCTAAGAGCATGCCTCGAGTTGGCACTGCACAGATGAACCACCTTAGCTGACTCAGGTGATCTAAGAGCATGCCTCGCGTTGGCACTGCACTGGATGAACCACCTTAGCTGACTCAGGTGATCTAAGAGCATGCCTCGCGTTGGCACTGCACTGGATGAACCACCTTAGCTGACTCAGGTGATCTAAGAGCATGCCTCGCATTGGCACTGCACTGGATGAACCACCTTAGCTGACTCAGGTGATCTAAGAGCATGCCTCGCGTTAGCACTGCACTGGACAAACCACCTTAGCTGACTCAGGTGATCTAAGAGCATGCCTCGCGTTGGCACTGCACTGGATGAACCACCTTAGCTGCCTTTGGCACTGCACTGGATGAACCACCTTAGCTGAGTCAGGTGATCTAAGAGCATGCCTCGCGTTGGCACTGCACTGGATGAACCACCTTAGCTGAGTCAGGTGATCTAAGAGCATGCCTCGCGTTGGCACTGCACAGATGAACCACCTTAGCTGACTCAGGTGATCTAAGAGCATGCCTCGCATTGGCACTGCACAGATGAACCACCTTAGCTGACTCAGGTGATCTAAGAGCATGCCTCGCGTTGGCACTACACAGATGAACCACCTTAGCTGACTCAGGTGATCTAAGAGCATGCCTCGCGTTGGCACTGCACTGGATGAACCACCTTAGCTGACTCAGGTGATCTAAGAGCATGCCTCGCGTTGGCACTGCACAGATGAACCACCTTAGCTGACTCAGGTGATCTATGAGCATGCCTCGCGTTGGCACTGCACTGGATGAACCACCTTAGCTGACTCAGGTGATCTAATGGCATGCCTCGCGTTGGCACTGCACAGATGAACCACCTTAGCTGAGTCAGGTGAGCTAATAGCATGCCTCGCATTGGAACTGCACTGGATGCACCACCTTAGCTGACTCAGGTGATCTAAGAGCATGCCTCGCATTGGCACTGCACTGGATGAACCACCTTAGCTGACTCAGGTGATCTAAGAGCATGCCTCGCGTTGGCACTGCACAGATGAACCACCTTAGCTGACTCAGGTGATCTAAGAGCATGCCTCGCGTTGGCACTGCACTGGATGAACCACCTTAGCTGACTCAGGTGATCTAATGGCATGCCTCGCGTTGGCACTGCACAGATGAACCACCTTAGCTGAGTCAGGTGAGCTAATAGCATGCCTCGCATTGGCACTGCACTGGATGCACCACCTTAGCTGACTCAGGTGATCTAAGAGCATGCCTCGCGTTGGCACTGCACTGGATGAACCACCTTAGCTGACTCAGGTGATCTAAGAGCATGCCTCGCGTTGGCACTGCACAGATGAACCACCTTAGCTGAGTCAGGTGAGCTAATAGCATGCCTCGCATTGGCACTGCACAGATGAACCACCTTAGCTGACTCAGGTGATCTAAGAGCATGCCTCGCGTTGGCAATGCACAGATGAACCACCTTAG
>CAWUFW010010856.1:7500-28247 GCA_963921515.1 Calotriton arnoldi | reverse complement strand
TACAACTGTTTGGAATTAAATGGAGATAAGACTGAGACTTTATTAATGTTATTATTGGTCCTCATCTTTATGGCATGCCAGTCAAGGACCACTACCTGTCCCAAATGACAAAGCAGAGGGCCTGAGTTTCTTAAGTTACAGTGACATAAATTTGTTTCCTCAAATTAACTCTGTTGTTAGGGCCTTTTTTCTTCAACTTAAGATGTTAAAGACCATTCTGTCATGGATGTCGATTCATCTCAATGCCAGGGGTAGCGGAAGTGACATCACATGCCATGTAACCCACTACGATGTTGTCACAGGAAATGAAATCACACAAACTTCACATTACAGGAAGTGTAAATACAAAGGGCGTCCGACTGTTGCCAGACACTATGCATCAGTCCGGCCCCTGTATGTGCTTTAACAGATGAGAGAGCACCCTCTTCATGTGCTTCTGCATTGCCGTAAGCATCCACGGAAGAAAAGTTATATACTGAGCTTGCATATCACAGCCAAAATGTGAATATCTTCTGAATCGGTTGGTTGGTTTATTGTTTGTGCTCAACATACTCCCTATTGCCCCAATTGGCCTGTGGAGGCTGCTCATATATAGTGCTGCTAGAAGCACCAATCTATTCTGATGTAACTGCAGACCAACAAAGATACAGCACATGGCATACATCCTGTGGCTTCCTGAAGAGGGCGCTATGCCGAAACACGTGTAGAGAAAAATACATTATTTATTAGCCACTGTTTGAGAATTATACAAATAATTATTCTTGCTGAAATATCTTTGAAAAAAAAAGCTGTTGGACAGTGTTTCCTGTTTCCATATATTGTATATTATATGTATTCAACATGACTACTAGATGAACTTTGTTATCCAAATAATTTCTTGTGCTTTTGTTTTGATATGTGTTGTGGATGGATGAGAGGATATGAGAGACTATAAGGTTGAAACAATAATGATATGTAATGTTGTGATGTATTTTTGAGCTATTTATTTAATCTTAAAGCATATATTTAATATTATATTTTTGAATAATAAATATATCCAAATTTGATATTTGTTTATATGTCCCTATGGTCACTGTATCATGTGCCCTCAAATGTGTTATGATATATTTTATTTGTTGTGAATGAAGAGTTGCCTAAGAATTTTTAATGTACTTGACATCACAGGAAGCGACATCACCTGCCCTTTGACCCATCCAGATGTCAAAGAAAGTGACATCACACAAATTTTGACCTGGTGACATCACAGGTAGTGACATCACCTGCCCTTTGGACCCCCATGAAATCAAAGGAAGCGACATTGCATTACCTATGACTTGGTGCTATTACAGGAAGTGATGCATCTAACTTTTCGTTACTGTTGCAAAGTCATCCTGTGCCCTGGGCACCACCCAACTTTTTGCTGACTGGTACTGGTGGTAACTGACTCTGACTGGCCCTGGGCTCTGCCTAACCAGGCCCAGGGCCAGTGCTATGCTGAAAACACTTAGAATACAGTGAAAAAACCTACATACACTAGGGTACACCAAGGGTTGGGGTACCCCTGTGATTGGCATGACCTACCCCATAGGGCCCTAGTACATATTAGGGCAGGGGGATTGAAACTACCTATCTGTCCCTAGTATATAATAGGGCATAGCAGTTTAGAGGCCAGCAGCCCTTTCTGCACTTACATGTGTGCACTGCTGAAGCCTGAGGTATTTTTAAAAGTGGCTCTGTGTGGCAGGACTGCTTTTAAAAAGTAAATTGTGCCCAAACTCAACTTTTGTGTTTGGGGCACTTACAAATGGTTAACCTACAATGTTTGGGCATATTAGGTACCCCCAGGGTCTCCCCTAGGTGTCCCAGGGGTGGGGGTCAGGTATCTATAAGGTGGACCCTTATAAAATGAGTTTTATATGCCCTGGGTAAAGTGAAATTGTACATTTCACTCCCACATTGTGATAAAGTGCTGCCCAAAATCGACTTTGGTAGTAGGAGCACTGTGGAGTGAGGATCTGCAATATTTTTACATATTCAGAACTCCTAAAGTCTCCCCTAGGTGTTCCTGGGGTGGGGGCCCTGTAGATATATGTAGCGTACTTATAAAATATGTTTTTATAAGCCTTGGTGCTAGACAAATGGCCCAAGTCACTTTTCCCATTGCAAATCCCATGCCATAGGTTAACATTGGAAAAGGTTATTAGTTAATAACTGGAGAAAGAAAAGCCATAAAACTAGGATTAAAGGACACAGTAGAATGGTAATGATAAATCCAACAATATGGTATTGTTGAATGTACTGTAAAATGTACAGACAAGAAGTTATAAGACTTTTTTGTCTGTAAGCCAAAATTCAACCCTGTACTGCTCTGCCCTGATTGGTCAGAGATAAGTGGGTGAGACTGGCTGCTTTGAAGAGGTGATAAATGACCCCTGGGGTTAGGAAGCCTCTCGGGGAGGAGAGGTTGCTGGGCATAGGAATGCCAGAGCAGGGGGAGGAGTCGTAAACCATAGACTTCAAGTGAAGGGGAGGACCCCTGTTCACCTCCAGCCAGATGCTAGGCTTAAGAAAGGAATGAGCAGATGCAAGGCGGAGTGACTATGGAGATTAGCCCTCCTAAGGGTGTGTTTAGGCAGCTCTTTTCTCTCTGCTGAAAATTCTGACATATTGGATTTTGGAAGAATAGTGGTTTCTGGGTTAGCATTTTGCCACACTCTGCAGGAAGTGGTCAGACCTTTGGGTGGAACCCTGCAGCTCATTCAACAGGAGTGACCTCCTGCTTGACCCCAGAGAACACGGAATAAATATCTGAGAAGGGCAGAGCCTCTCAGATCTGCTGCTTGAAACTTAAGAGAATCAGAAGGGTCTGCGCTGAAGAGTTTGATGTGCATTTCCAAAGGCCTGGACTCTGACGATTGCGCCTTTTTGCAACTACAGCCCTGTGGATCACACTTACTTCAAAGGACTAAAGAGTGGACACCCTGCATGCTACAGGTTAACAGAGCTCACCTGGACATCACCACAAAGAATCCCCAGCCTGGAGTACTACCAGTGGATTTGTAAGGGTTTTGTCCAAGTGGATTGTGGGAATTGAAGTCTCACACTTTCAAGGACCCTCTTGGAGATTCCAGAACCTTGGATTGTGTGTTGGATACTTTGGGACCCGCAAGAAGAACTTCAGGAAAGAGTTCTAACTGGACCCAGCCTGCTGGAGGGGGCTGCACAAGACTGGTGAGAGATCCTCCAGAACAATTGCTAAAGGTGAATGTGTCCCTGTCAGAGGCAACGAAATGACTAAAAGGGGCACTGTTGGTTTCTAAGCACTAGAAAGTGACTAATCTTTAATAATTCATATCTCTGGTTCCCTACAGTGGATTTTTTATGTTTTGGTGTCATTTAGAAGATAAAAATATTTCCTATTTTTATAAATTGGTGTTGGATTTTTATTTTGTGTTGTGTCTTAATTATTTACGGAATTGGTGTTTTTAAATGCTTTACATACCTGTCTTTATGTTAAGCCTGCCTGCTCGCAGCCACGTTACCAAGGGTTCAGCATAGGAATAATTTTCTAAGACCTATTCTGAGCCCTATACTGTGTTAGTGGCCTTATTGCCAGTGGCAGACCTACATTTGCCCCTACCAATAATCCACTTTCCAACATTTACTTACATCACACACAGAGGCTGGAAAATCTCTACAGCTACAAAATAAGTACCCTATAAACAGAGACACTTTCAAATCCTCTTCTGAGGTCTGAAAGGCATGCTGAGGTCTGAAAGGGATGCTGAGGCCTGAAAGGGATGCTGAGGTCTGAAAGGCATGCTGAGGTCTGAAAGGGATGGAAGAGCCTGTTGATGTCTGAGTTCTGAAAGGCATGCTGAGGTCTGAAAGGGATGCTGAGGTCTGAAAGGGATGCTGAGGTCTGAAAGGCATGCTGAGGTCTGAAAGGCATGCTGAGGTCTGAAAGGGATGGAAGAGCCTGTTGATGTCTGAGTTCTGAAAGGCATGCTGAGGTCTGAAAGGGATGCTGAGGTCTGAAAGGGATGCTGAGGTCTGAAAGGCATGCTGAGCTCTGAAAGGCATGCTGAGCTCTGAAAGGGATGGAAGAGCCTGTTGAAGTCTGAGTTCTGAAAGACATGCTGAGGTCTGAAAGGGATGCTGAGGTCTGAAAGGCATGCTGAGGTCTGAAAGGCATGCTGAGGTCTGAAAGGGATGGAAGAGCCTGTTGAAGTCTGAGTTCTGAAAGACATGCTGAGGTCTGAAAGGGATGCTGAGGTCTGAAAGGGATGCTGAGGTCTGAAAGGGATGGAAGAGCCTGCTGAGGTCTGAGTTCTGAAAGGCATGCTGAGGTCTGAAAGGGATGCTGAGGTCTGAAAGGGATGCTGAGGTCTGAAAGGCATGCTGAGGTCTGAAAGGCATGCTGAGGTCTGAAAGGGATGGAAGAGCCTGTTGATGTCTGAGTTCTGAAAGGCATGCTGAGGTCTGAAAGGGATGCTGAGGTCTGAAAGGGATGCTGAGGTCTGAAAGGGATGGAAGAGCCTGCTGAGGTCTGAGTTCTGAAAGGCATGGGAGGTCTGAAAGGGATGTTGAGGTCTGAAAGGGATGCTGAGGTCTGAAAGGGATGCTGAGGTCTGAAAAGGACGCTGAGGTCTGAAAGGGATGGAAGAGCCTGCTGAGGTCTGAGTTCTGAAAGGCATGCTAGGGTCTGAAAGGGATGCTGAGGCCTGAAAGGGATGGAAGAGCCTGCTGAGGTCTGAGGTCTGAAAGGGATGCTGAGGTCTGAAAGGGATGGAAGAGCCTGTTGATGTCTGAGTTCTGAAAGGCATGCTGAGGTCTGAAAGGGATGCTGAGGTCTGAAAGGGATGGAAGAGCCTGCTGAGGTCTGAGGTCTGAAAGGGATGCTGAGGTCTGAAAGGGATGGAAGAGCCTGATGATGTCTATGTTCTGAAAGGCATGCTGAGGTCTGAAAGGGATGCTGAGGTCTGAAAGGGATGCTGAGGTCTGAAAGGGATGGAAGAGCCTGTTGATGTCTGAGTTCTGAAAGGCATGCTGAGGTCTGAAAGGGATGCTGAGGTCTGAAAGGGATGCTGAGGTCTGAAAGGGATGAAAGTGCCTGCAAGGGCGGATGGGCCACACCGTGTCACACATTGAAGGTGTGGAGAAGAGAGTTGGCTTCACTTACTTGAAAGTGATTCAATTGGCACTGGAAGTCAGGGGTGGCCTCCAGTCCTCTGCCTTGACCCCTCCAGTTTGTTTTTGTTGTGTTGGGTGCTACTAGTGATCAACAGAACAGTCCCCTACCAGGCAGCAAGAGGGCGAAGGACAGAAGTGATGTCTTCTCTCCGATGGTTTGTCACTTTCGATCTCGGACGGCTTTATCATAAAGGTGACTCTTCAGCTAATGGCTGAGTTGAGACTTGGGGGCGCATGGTTCTTCTGAGGTAGTTTCACGGCAGAGGAAATCCGCAAGGAGCTTACTACACCGCAGCTATCTTTGAGCTATAGCTCGTATGTTTTTGTTATTCTTACCAAGATGTTTTAGTCTTTTTAGGGAGCTATTTGACCCATTGCGCACACGTGGTCACACCGCATCACACGCGGTGTGAGGTCAGCTGTGGGGATGGGGTGAACATTCAGAATGTTGATGCTTCTGCAGAGCTCACAGCTGCATTTTGTTTGGAAGGTTTGACTCAATGTTATGAATATTTGGTTAATGTGGTTTATATTGTATGAAACAACTCTTGCTAGTTTTCTGGGGCAGCTTGCACAGATGATCTCTGTGGCGGCCCACCTCCAGCGCACAGGGCTCACTGGACTATCAACAACTCACCTCGAACTCGCCCGTGTCCTGGTCGCCCATGGCCCACAAGTTGAAGTCGGTGTCCCTGTCGTTGCTCTTGTCCATGCTTACCAGGCCTGTGATGCCTGCCAAGAAAAGAAATGACATTTCACCGTGAACCAGGTGGAACGGCTTCATGAAGATCACGCGCAGAGCTTTCAGAGCTGCCCTGGTCACCTTGAAGGACAGCAAACATCTCCCTGGACAGAAGGACCTGGCTCTGGAGGCTGCCACTGGTCACATCTGGGACACACACACAGCTCGCCTCCAAAGATCAACATTCAAGGTCAACGCTGGCAACTCTTCTCCTTGAGTGCACCACATCTCAGAAGCTTTTCCTGATTATATGGAAGTGTGTTGGGGCTCCTAGAGGCTTCTTGTGGAACAAACTGTGGGTGAAGACATGACCCGGAAGACAGGAGCCGGTGGTCAGGAGATGGAGGTGGAAGAGACTATGGGTAAACATGACATGCGGAGACAGGAGGCGGTGGACAGGGGATGGAGGTGGAAGAGATTATGGGTAAACATGATATGCAAAGACAGGAGGCGGTGCACAGGGGATGGAGGTGGAAGAGATTATGGGTAAACATGACATGCGGAGACAGGAGGTGGTGGTCAGGAGATGGAGGTGGAAGAGATTATGGGTAAACATGACATGCGGAGACAGGAGGCGGTGGACAGGGGGATGGAGGTGGAAGAGATTATGGGTAAACATGATATGCAAAGACAGGAGGCGGTGCACAGGGGATGGAGGTGGAAGAGATTATAAATAAACCTGACATGCGAAGACAGGAGGCGGTGGACAGGAGTGGAGGTGGAAGAGATTATGGTAAACATGACATGCGGAGACAGGAGGCGGTGGACAGGGGATGGAGGTGGAAGAGGCTATGGGTAAACATGACATGCGGAGACAGGAGGTGGTGGTCAGGAGATGGAGGTGGAAGAGATTATGGGTAAACATGACATGCTAAAACAGGAGGCGGTGGACAGGGGAAGGAGGTGGAAGAGATTATGGGTAAACATGACATGCAGAGACAGGAGGTGGTAGTCAGGAGATGGAGGTGGAAGAGATTATGGGTAAACATGACATGCGGAGACAGGAGGCGGTGGACAGGGGATGGAGGTGGACGAGATTATGGGTAAACATGATATGCAAAGACAGGAGGCGGTGCACAGGGGATGGAGGTGGAAGAGATTATGGGTAAACATGACATGCGGAGACAGGAGGCGGTGGTCAGGAGTGGAGGTGGAAGAGATTATAAATAATCATGACATGCGAAGACAGGAGGCGGTGGACAGGGGATGGAGGTGGAAGAGATTATAGGTAAACATGACATGCGGAGACAGGAGGCGGTGGACAGGGGATGGAGGTGGAAGAGATTATGGGTAAACATGATATGCAAAGACAGGAGGCGGTGCACAGGGGATGGAGGTGGAAGAGATTATAAATAAACATGACATGCGAAGACAGGAGGCGGTGGACAGGGGATGGAGGTGGAAGAGATTATAGGTAAACATGACATGCGGAGACAGGAGGCGGTGGACAGGGGATGGAGGTGGAAGAGATTATGGGTAAACATGATATGCAAAGACAGGAGGCGGTGCACAGGGGATGGAGGTGGAAGAGATTATAAATAAACCTGACATGCGAAGATAGGAGGCGGTGGACAGGAGTGGTGGTGGAAGAGATTATGGGTAAACATGACATGCGGAGACAGGAGGCGGTGGACAGGGGATGGAGGTGGAAGAGACTATGGGTAAACATGACATGCGGAGACAGGAGGTGGTGGTCAGGAGATGGAGGTGGAAGAGATTATGGGTAAACATGACATGCTAAAACAGGAGGCAGTGGACAGGGGATGGAGGTGGAAGAGATTATGGGTAAACATGACATGCGGAGACAGGAGGTGGTGGTCAGGAGATGGAGGTGGAAGAGATTATGGGTAAACATGACATGCGGTGACAGGAGGCGGTGGACAGGGGATGGAGGTGGAAGAGATTATGGGTAAACATGATATGCAAAGACAGGAGGCTGTGCACAGGGGATGGAGGTGGAAGAGATTATGGGTAAACATGACATGCTAAAACAGGAGGCAGGGGTCAGGAGTGGAGGTGGAAGAGATTATAAATAAACATGACATGCGAAGACAGGAGGCGGTGGTCAAGAGTGGAGGTGGAAGAGATTATAAATAAACATGACATGCGAAGACAGGAGGCGGTGGCCAGGGAATGGAGGTGGAAGAGATTATAAATAAACATGACATGCGAAGACAGGAGGCGGTGGACAGGGGATGGAGGAGGAAGAGATTATGGGTAAACATGACATGCGGAGACAGGAGGTGGTGGTCAGGAGATGGAGGTGGAAGAGATTATAAATAAACATGACATGCGAAGACAGGAGGCAGTGGACAGGGGATGGAGGTGGAAGAGATTATAGGTAAACATGACATGAGAAGACAGGAGGCGGTGGACAGGGGATGGAGGTGGAAGAGATTATGGGTAAACATGATATGCGAAGACAGGAGGCGGTGGTCAGGAGTGGAGGTGGAAGAGACTATGGGTAAACATGATATGCAAAGACAGGAGGCGGTGGACAGGGGATGGAGGTGGAAGAGATTATAAATAAACATGATATGCGAAGACAGGAGGCGGTGGACAGGGGATGGAGGTGGAAGAGACTATGGGTAAACATGACATGCGGAGACAGGAGGTGGTGGACAGGGGATGGAGGTGGAAGAGAGTATGGGTAAACATGACATGAGGAGACAGGAGGTGGTGGACAGGGGATGGAGGTGGAAGAGACTATGGGTAAACATGACATGCGGAGACAGGAGGTGGTGGACAGGAGTGGAGGTGGAAGAGATTATAAATAAACATGACATGCGGAGACAGGAGGTGGTGGACAGGGGATGGAGGTGGAAGAGACTATGGGTAAACATGACATGTGGAGACAGGAGGTGGTGGACAGGGGATGGAGGTGGAAGAGACTATGGGTAAACATGATATGCAAAAACAGGAGGCGGTGCACAGGGGATGGAGGTGGAAGAGATTATGGGTAAAAATGATATCCAAAGAGAGGAGGCGGTGGACAGGGGATGAAGGTGGAAGAGATTATAAATAAACATGACATGCGGACACAGGAGGCGGTGGACAGGGGATGGAGGTGGAAGAGATTATGGGTAAACATGACATGCGGAGACAGGAGGCGGTGGACAGGGGATCGAGGTGGAAGAGATTATGGGTAAACATGACATGCGGAGACAGGAGGCGGTGGTCAGGAGTGGAGGTGGAAGAGATTATAGGTAAACATGACATGCGGAGACAGGAGGTGGTGGTCAGGAGATGGAAGTGGCAGAGATTATGGGTAAACATGACATGCGGAGACAGGAGGCGGTGGACAGGGGATGGAGGTGGAAGAAACTATGGGTAAACATGATATGCAAAGACAGGAGGCGGTGGACAGGAGATGGAGGTGGAAGAGATTATGGGTAAACATGACATGCGGAGACAGGAGGTGGTGGACAGGGGATGGAGATGGAAGAGACTATGGGTAAACATGATATGCAAAGACAGGAGGCGGTGGACAGGAGATCGAGGTGGAAGAGATTATGGGTAAACATGACATGCGGAGACAGGAGGTGGTGGACAGGGGATGGAGGTGGAAGAGACTATGGGCAAACATGATATGCAAAGACAGGAGGCGGTGCACAGGGGATGGAGGTGGAAGAGATTATGGGTAAACATGACATGCGGAGACAGGAGGTGGTGGTCAGGAGTGGAGGTGGAAGAGATTATAGGTAAACATGACATGCGGAGACAGGAGGTGGTGGACAGGGGATGGAGGTGGAAGAGACTATGGGTAAACATGATATGCAAAGACAGGAGGCGGTGGTCAGGAGTGGAGGTGGAAGAGATTATGGGTAAACATGACATGTGGAGACAGGAGGGGGTGGTAAGGAGTGGAGGTGGAAGAGATTATAGGTAAACATGACATGAGAAGACAGGAGCCGGTGGACAGGGGATGGAGGTGGAAGAGATTATGGGTAAACATGACATGCGAAGACAGGAGGCGGTGGTCAGGAGTGGAGGTGGAAGAGATTATAAATAAACATGACATGCAGAGACAGGAGGCGGTGGACAGGGGATGGCGGTGGAAGAGACTATAAATAAACATGACATGCGAAGACAGGAGGCGGTGGTCAGGAGTGGAGGTGGAAGAGATTATAAATAAACATGACATGCGAAGACAGGAGGCGGTGGTCAGGAGATGGAGGTGGAAGAGATTATAAATAAACATGGCATGCGAAGACAGGAGGCGGTGGTCAGGAGATGGAGGTGGAAGAGATTATAAATAAACATGGCATGCGAAGATAGGAGGCAGTGGACAGGGGATGGAGGTGGAAGAGATTATAAATAAACATGACATGAGAAGACAGGAGGCGGTGGTCAGGAGTGGAGGTGGAAGAGATTATAAATAAACATGACGAGAAGATAGGAGGCGGTGGACAGGGGATGGAGGTGGAAGAGACTATGGGTAAACATGATATGCAAAGACAGGAGGCGGTGGACAGGGGATGGAGGTGGAAGAGATTGTAAATAAACATGACATACGGAGACAGGAGGCGGTGGTCAGGAGTGGAGGTGGAAGAGACTATGGGTAAACATGACATGAGGAGACAGGAGGTGGTGGTCAGGAGATGGAGGTGGAAGAGATTATGGGTAAACATGACATGCGGAGACAGGAGGCGGTGGTCAGGAGTGGAGGTGGAAGAGATTATGGGTAAACATGGCAGCATGGGAAGACTGAATGACCTTTCTGAACCTCACCCTTGTATCAGTTCTCTCCTCACCATCTCCAAGGTATATGTGGATATGTGTCATGGCGGCATTATACTGTGGAGCACGCGGCCTGGCAAAGCTGAGCTCTCCTAACCACAGTCTGAACCACCGTGGTTGGCCCCTTCCTGGTTTGCGCTTCGTGACCTTCACCCTGCTTTACTAAAATAAAATATTCTCAAGTCAAGCTAGGGGTTTTGTCAGAACTTTCTGCTGCTTCTGAAACGGACCCCTCTTCTGCCCCTTAAAGAGTGCCGCCTTTGTTAGATGGAGAGTTGTTTACAGATGTTTTCAGGACATTCTCCATGCCTGTCCCATCTGGGGTTGCAGAGAACTTACAAGAGCATGCTTCTGTCACCGAACCTGTCCATTTCAAGCCCGCTGCAGGGACCCAGGTAAAGCTGAAGTCCCACGCGGGCCACTGCGTGGGCAGGATGTGCAGGCGGCGGAGGAAGGCGTTCTGCCTGTATGCATGTATGTATGGATATATGTATGTACGTGTGTATGTATGTTTGTATGTATGTATGCATGCGTGTATGTATGTGCGTATGCATACATGTATGTATATATGTATGTACGTCTGTATGCATGTTTGTATGTATGTATTTCTGTATGTATGCGTGTGTGCATGCACGTATGCATGTATGTATGTACATATGTACGTATGCATGTACATACGTACGTATGTAGTATTTATATAGCTTTGAACTAACCAAAATGCAGGTAGGTCGCTTCACCTTCTGAGACAGTTCACAGTGGCAGCTGTAAACATCTGGATGCAGCCCAGGTGTTTAAAATAGCATCAGGCTGGCGGCTTCGCTTTAACGTTTATTCTTAAATTTGGAGAACTTTAACACTTGTCATTACAGTGCTTAGAAGCCAAAAGTTGGCTAAGCACAGACTGTTGTGTCTTTACATTTACGCATGATCGAGTGTTTTACGAGCACACGTTTGCTGTGACGCATTCACTGTGCGTGATCCAGTCCGGCTGAGTTCAGAGGGGCAGATTTACAAGCCCCTTGCGCCACGTTTGCATCATTTTTCCCATGGCGCAAGAGGCTTGTAAATCTGCCCCAGAATGTGTTCGTGTAACGCCGAGTGTCAGTTCCCTCATTCTCACAGGGTTGTGACGTCACGCACATGAGGGAACAACTCTTCCAAAGTGCCTGTCGGTGCGTATTAAACACCCCTACATAAACGATAACAACACCCCCGAGCACCCCCCTGCCGAAGTGTCTTGAGGCTACTCGGGGCTGTATATGAATGACCCACGTGTGATCCTCAGCGCTCAGGAAGGAACGGGTACAACACATTTCACAAAGTCATTGATAATATAGAATCAACATACGTTTTACGTGTGTAAAAAAGATACAGAAGACACATGTATTACGCGCAGCATTCAAAGGGACTGTGGGGCAGATTTACATGCCCCGTGCGCCGCCAGTACGTCACTTTTTGTGACGTACTGGTGGCGCATTTCACTTCTCCATATTTACAAGGAGATGAAAAGCCACCCTGCGTGACTTTTCCTCTCCTTGGAGCTTATTTACAAGGCCCTGGCGCCACTTTTGCGTCATTTTTAACGTGGGAAAAGTGATGCAAAAGTGGCGCACGGGGCTTGTAAATCTGCCCCCTTGTAAATATGGCCCCTTCACACGCAGCACTTTGCGTGGAAGGGGCGTTCCATGGGTGTTGCTGTGGGTGTTCCCACGCAACACCCATGGAACGAGACACATTTCCAGATTTATGAGGAATCGTAAATCTGGAAATGCGTGTCAATGCTCATTGCTCCTCGTTTTTTCCTCTTTCAAAGCGTGCTGCATTCTACAGCACGCATTGAAGAGGAAAATGCCTGTAGTGATTGTTTTTGTGCAGGAAGGTGCCCCTTCCTGCACAAAACTAATCTCCCCATGACGCAGGCATCCTTGCACCATGGTGCAAGGGTGCCTCCGCCGGCGCATGGCTGCAGTTTGTGCGCCAGCACAGGGGAGAGCACAGGAATGCGACATATTATTGTAAATATGTCACATTCCTGTGCTTCGGAAGTTGCGCAGCGTGGCGCAGCCAAAGGGCTTGCGTTACCGCGCTGCGGCACTTCCTTGTAGATCTGCCCCTGTGAGTTCACGCACCACCGCCAACATAAGCACATCCATATGCGAGTGCAACTGACCGACGGATCAGACTTACTGCGGAGAACAAATAGCCTCTCTTATTTAGTCTTGGAAATAATAGTGACCCTGTAGGGGACTGATTATAAACTGCCATTGCCCAGGTTGATTTGTAATGGAGGTTGGGGGGGCTGGCTGTCTATCAGTCTTTGGGTCGGTCCTAAAAGGAGACCACGGAGAACCAGTGCTGCGCGAGTCTCTTAGTCTCAGGTAATGATTCAGGTCCTCCTTTATATGTGTTGACATGTTTCGACCACTATAGACTGGGTTCGGGTTCATCATCAGGACTTGATGGGATTAACCCCATACCAAAAATTTGAGGGCAGGTAGGAGTGTCTCATAAAAAGTGGGCCAAAAGTAATTGTAGAATACCTCCTGGTCATAGACTGAGATGGTGGAGCCCTGGAGGAGCCCAAGAGAGAGGAGCATACGTTGAGGGTGAGGAACTGAAGTTGTGTAAGCAAGACGTTTATGTGAGTGGGAAGTTTTTACCAATAGTTCTCAAGATTGAAAACGACAAAACTGGAAAAGATAATTGAAATAAATGGCAAAATCAAACATTGAGCACGTTTTTAGAAAGTTAATTGTACCTGGAAGGTAGGATGAAAGCAGGGATGCCTTATCCTGTGTACTGTGTTTGCCATATTGAAGTGGTGGATTATTAACTGAAGCAGAAGTACCACAGGCACAGTCTCAAGGCTCGGAGAGGAGGCCTTTTTCGTTTCTTTTACTGAGCGTTCAATGGATCCTGTTGTGTTTGACTGAAACAGGTGGTGGTAGCTGAGATTGGGGCCACAAACATCTCAGTCCCTAATTTGCGGATTGCACTAGAGGCACCGCTAACGCAGGGTGAGAGACGGGCATGGGCTGTGAGTGAGATTGAGAGACTTTCAAATGTTCCCAAGGATGCATTCAATGTTTATAGTCTTAAGAGAGGCAGGAGGACCTGCAGCAGGAGCCTCTGGGAAATGTAGTATAGAGTCAGCAGATTGGAAGATGGTTTTGCCTTGTATTTAGCATGGGGATTAGGGTCAGCCCAACATTGGTCATGGCACGGGAAAGCTTGGAAGAATTTAATGAGTTCAAAAAGGCTTCAATGTATCAAAAGATCAAAAAATGTCAATACAGTCCAGCCTGAACTGCCATGCTAGGCCCATCCACACAGGAACACAAGCAAACCCAGACTGGTTCCAGCACCGTAGGCCTTATCACTAAATTGAAGTTTGATTCCCATGGCACCGTGAGCACAGGACACATGTGTGGGCATACCCGTTGCACTTAGAGCATTTACTGCAATAATCAACAAGATGATGGAATCAATCCTTGAATTAATCTCTGCCACAGGCAATAGCTCAGGCCATATTCCAGTCCGTCATTTTTTGCCCACTATGCCACTCTAAACAGGGATCTGCGATGTGTTAATCTGTCTTGGCCTCCTTGGTCCTGCTCCAATAGGAACAGTCCAGCCCGAACGGCCACGCCCTGTGAACTGTGTCTCCCATGATCACTGGCCCATGGTCACAAGTTGCACCTTACTGCTGCTGCCCCAAAAGGCCAAAACAGGTCTGGGGTTGCTTATGTTCCAGTTCAGAGGGGACTTGGCATGGGAGTTCAGGTTGGCCTGTTCCTTTTGGAGCAGGAATAAGGCTGATTTGCATATGACTGTTTCCTGCTTGAGGTGGTTGGTGGGCAAAAATGGACTGGACTGCAACCCCAAGAAATTTCCAGTGGCTGAGAATAATTCAAGGATTCCACCCATGGAGAGATTGGGTTATTGGTTGAGGGGGGTGAAACTGCACTCAAGTAACAACACAATTCTCCTCCGAATGAACAACAAAATTTGCTAAATTAACCTGTGAATAATCCTCTGATAGCTTGGCACAAAAGTAGTCACGCTTAACTTAGAGGCAATGTGTAAAGTATTTATGGAGCACCATACAGTAATTAAGCGAAAACACAACACAACAAAAGTCCCACACTAATTTAGAAGAATAGAGTCAAATTTAATAAATTATTTGACACCAAAATGACAAAAACCAATCAGTAGAACCTGAGTTATGAATTTTTAATGTTTTTAGTAAAATATATTGTCTAAAAGATCAAAGCGCCAACTGTGGACTTCTACTTGCACGAGACCGGGGCAAAGCCTAAAGTTCTGTCCGACTGTGATGGAGCCCTGAATTACAGCTCCTCTGAAGTACTCAGCAGGCCACAGGCAGCAGGGCAGTCCTCAGAGACCTCCACAGGTTCATACGTGAACTGAACAGTGGGTCTGAGGTTCCTAGTTTTATACCTGGTGGCAGTTTTGAAGTGGAATAATCTTCTAGAGTTTTCACCCCACCACAAGTGCCTGGAATTTCCTTCCTCCCTTTCCTGGTCCCAGGATGTCTGAAGTCACAAAAGGCTAGTGTGAAGTTATTTGTGGGTTTGCTAAAGCAACTGCTTTGAAGTATAACTGGAACCACCCACCATCCTGTTAAGATGCCTCATCCTGCCAACACCCAGTCACTCCTATTGTGTGGCTGTCTCGGATGAATACACAAATGCCAACTGCCACTCACATCTAGTCATGTAACCCTGGAACACGCTGCAGGCATCAAATGGTTAGGGCAAGAAAATGCAAACTTTCTAAAAAATTGCATTTTTCAGAAATGTGACTTGAAATCTGACTTTGATATTAAAGAGGATTTTAAATTACAATTCTTTAGACAAAAAACATGATATTTTTGCTTGTTCCCAAACAAACGTTATCACTTATTAAGTGTAATAAGGTAACCCAATATTACCCTATGGGAGAAATAGGCCTCACTGTAGTGAAAACTACCAGGACATGTAAAACTTAAAAGTACATGTCAATACACCTTGCCCTATGGGCTGTTTTGGAGCCTCCTCTAGGGGTGACTTACAGTTATTAACAAGCATTGGCATAGCCAATAGGTCTCGCCTTTGGGATCTTATGTGTTTAGCCAGAACTTTTGACTATGTTGTAGAGCATTGTGGCTGCTGTGCATTATGTTGAAAAGTTATAATAAAAAGTGTTAAGCATTTTTGTTACCTTTAGACAAACGAGGACGACATTATATACAACTGAAAAACCTGATTAAAAAGAATTTAACATAAAAAATGTCTTCTAGTTTTTTTGTACTTGCACTGCTGGCAACTTCTTCCTGCCTGTTCTCATGCTTGTTTGTTATAATTTTTTTTGTTATGGGGGAGCTGGATATAAATAACGGGGAAGTGGAGGTTGGAAAACAGTAATTTAATTAGAACACGAGCAGTGGACGGACACTAGGGGAGAATCAACAGATGCCAGATTCCAAGGGCAGACTGACGTGATGCGCTGATGCAAAATGGTGGTGGTGAATGATGTTTGGTGCTCAGGTGGTGACACTATATGGTGTGGATTGAAGGTACGTTGTGGATTGTGGAGTTCTGGAGTTGAAATATGTTGTTTGGTGTGTAATTATGCGGTGTGTATTGGAAATGTGTGGAGTTGGATTGTGTGGCCTGGAACTGTGGTGTTGATTGAAATTATGCTTAGTGAAATTGTGTCATGGTGTGGAGTGCATTTATGTTGATTGGTGGTATGTGGTATAGAGTGCATTTATGTGGAGTGTATTTATTTTGCATTGAGTAGAGTGCAATTATGTGTCGTGTAATTATGTGGCACTGAGTGGTATTATGTGGAGTGTATTTATGTTGCATTGAGTAGAGAGTAATTATGTGGCGTGTAATTATGTGGCACTGAGTGGTATTATTTGGAGTGTATGTTGCATTGAGTGCAGTGTAATTATGTAGCATATAGTTATGTGGCACTGAGTGGTATTGTGTGGAGTGTATGTTGCATTCAGTAGAGTGTAATTATGTGGTGTGTAATTATGTGGCACTGAGTGGTATTATTTGGAGTGTATGTTGCATTGAGTGCAGTGTAATTATGTAGCATATAATTATGTGGCACTGAGTGGTATTGTGTGGAGTGTATGTTGCATTCAGTGGAGTGTAATTATGTGGTGTGTAATTATGTGGCACTGTGTGGTATTATGTGGATTGTATCTATGTTGCATTGAGTAGAGTGTAAGTATGTGGCGTGTAATTATATGGCACTGAGTGGTATTATGGGGAGTGTATTTATGTTGCATTGAGTAGAGTGTAATTATGTGGTACTGAGTGGTATTTGGAGTGTATTTTGCATTGAGTGCAGTGTAATTATGTAGCATATAATTATGTGGCACTGGGAGCGTGAGGGGGGCGACAGGGAGGGAGAGACCGTCTCTAGGAGCAGGCTGGAGGGATTGGGGGGCGAGGGAAGGAGACACTGTCTCTAGGAGCAGGCTGGAGGGATGGGGGGGCGAGGGAGGGAGACACTGTCTCTAGGAGCAGACTGGAGGGATGGGGGGCACTGTCTTCTGCTCTATGGGGAGAATAATTAACTGCAGCTCTTTCCTTCTGAAGAGCAGGGTCGTTTTATTTCACTTTTCTATTAAATCACGGCGCTGCGGCGTTGCTTTCCACAGCAGGCCTGTCACAGGGCTCAGCAGCCTAATCAATTAGCGTATTTAAAAAAACTGTTCAAACGTGCCAGCTCAGAATAAAAAAAACAAGTTCAAGTTGGGCCAGCAGTTCCAAGTCAAGGGCTCTCGTTACAACTCGGCATACAACTCGGAACCTAGTGAAAGCGGCGCGCAAAGGTAGCGAGAAGCCCCTCCAGGCAGCAGGAGATGGGTAGGGTTACCTATGGGGTGAGATGTCCCTCCAAGCAGCTGAATGCCGGATGAAATGCCAACCTCAGGCAGCATGAGATGGAAAGGTTGCTCCTCCGGGCAGGACGGGGTGGGCGAAATGCGCCTCTAGTGAGCACGAGCCTGGGTGAGATGTGCTGCTGCGGCCGACAGGCACCGCGCTCCCCGCCTGGCAAGTTGTGAGCACTGAAGGGGTGAGAAAACACATCCTCAGCCCAGCCCCGCACCCCTGATGTGCTGCGTCTCCGGGAGCGGGAGGGGGCGACAGGGAGGGAGAGACCGTCTCTAGGAGCAGGCTGGAGGGATGGGGGGAGGGCGAGGGAGGAGACACTGTCTCTAGGAGCAGGCTGGAGGGATGGGGGCGAGGGAGGGAGACACTGTCTCTAGGAGCAGGCTGGAGGGATGGGGGGCACTGTCTTCTGCTCTATGGGGAGAATAATTAACTGCAGTGAAGAGCAGGGTCGTTTTAATTCACTTTTCTATTAAATCACGGAGCTGTAGGGGCCCCATCATATTACATAGTGCTGTTGGTTCACGGAAGCCTTAGGTCAGACATACGGCCGCGGCATTGTGGTTCGTAATTTTGTTCCCATTGTTTCATTTGTTCTGATGGCATTTTTGCCCTCCAAAATATGCCTATCAGAACAAATAAACATGTCTGAAAGGGTGTGGCGTGAGATAGAGATGCTGACTTCGGGACTGGGAACCGGGTTGAAGTCTTAGCATGGGCTCTCCCCGTGCCCACAACATGTGTACCGAAAGCCACAGCTGCGTTTATGCTCTGAGGGTGAGGGGAGGGCTCCTAACCCGAGAAGGGAGGGGAATGCCAAAAATATAAAGAGCAGCAACGGAAGGAAAGATAAGGCGGCAGTCATATAAATGCCATAAATGGCGTCCAAAACATGAAACGCGGCGTCTGTGAGAGCGGACGCCGTGCTGAGACTACTGAGCGGAGGAAAGGAAAACAAAACAAGCACTAGAAAACTACCCGCGAGTGGTGTGCATGCGCGCGCACTACAAGGGAAAACCAGCGCGACCAGCGCTGAACACCATCTGTTTCCAATTAACGCGACCGCAAGACGCGGCGCGATAATTGGAAACAGATGGTGCTGCGGCTCGCTCCCGAGCACCCTAGGCCAGGGGAATAAGAAGGCGGGACATGCACCTGCCTTGGGCCAATTGCGTGCTGTCTTTCTTAGAAAGACGCATGCAAAGCCCAATAGCGGGTGGTAAAAAAAAAGCACACGCACGGGAGTGTGTTTAGAGTTGAAAAGCCCTTACTAGATGTCTCGCAGAGCAGCGCATGCGTGCTGGCTCAGGCAAGACCTAAAAAGAGCGTTTTAGGCCTGGCAAGATGTTTATTTGGGCAAGTTGAATTGGCTGCTTAAAACTGGAACTGCTACAGGCTGCGATGGCAGGCCTGAGCTATGTTTAGAAGGGCTACTTAAGTGGGTGTCACAATAAGTGCAGCAGGCCCACTAGTAGCATTTATTTGACCAGTCCTGGGTATATAGTATACCACTTTACTAGGGACTTATAAGTAAAATGAATATGCCAATCAGGTGTAAGCCAATTTTATCATATTTTAGGGAGTGAGCACCCCTGCCTTCTCCACGGACTCACCCCCACCTTTGACTCAGGCAACCATCCCTCGCCTCCTCAACTATCCCACCCTAACCCCAGCTTCCATCTACTATCTGCGCCACTGCTCACTCATGCATTCTTAATTCTGTGGATTCTGTGCAACATGCTGCACATTCCTGCCCACCCTCTAACCCTTTCTTTACTCTCTCTTCGACCTCTGTCTGCTAGAGCTGTAGTCTTTCCTCTTCCCAAATGCTGTAGACCCACACATCAGCCAAGAAGCCATACATTTTAGTGAAGCTGCTTTGGGTGCTACCAGCAGGGGGAGCCAAATTATCCCTAGTAGGAGCACATGTGGTCTCATTGCTGGTGTTTGGGAAGTGGAAGAATTGGCCCTCCACCTATGTTCGTTAACATGATTGCATTAGCCTCAAGCAGTCTTCTGAGGCAGGTTAGGCCTTTAAGAATAGCCGATGAAAAGAGAGTTATGGGTACATATAGTGTCACAGATGCAACCCTGGTCCAGCTCCATCCAAAGTGTAAATGGGAAACTGTCTTTTATTCTATATGCATGTATATGGTGCTTGGTACTCTTGAAGAGGCACTGAAGCGAATTGGTGGACGCGTACCTTGCTACACAGAGACAAACGCTAGGCTAGAGTAGCACTGAGCTGTAGTGTGGCCTGAGTAAGAAGCGTTTGGTGTCGTGCTTGATTCACTAGAGTGGTGCTCTCATCCTAACCTAGGTCTCAGCACATGTGTATGTAGTGGATGGCACACGAGCGGAGGACACATTGCATTCTCTTTACATAAATGTGTGCTCAGCGTGTGGATTGATTCCTGCTCCAGCTGTCTGTCTCATGATATAGTCGTCGGCACCTGTCCCGTGAGCTAGATCTCTGCTCTTGCTGCTGTCTCTCAGCATCTCTGTCTCATGATCTAGTTTTCAGCAGTTCTGTCTCATGATCTGGCTCTCTGCAGCTGTCTTCTGATCCAGTGCTCCAGGTGTCTCAAGCTCTGTCTTTTACTCTAGCTCCTGTCTCAGCATCTCTGTCTCATGATATAGCCTCCTGCAGGTGTCCCATGATCTAGATCTCTGCAATAGCTCGTCTCTCCACACCTGTCTCATGATATAGCCCTGTGCACCTGTCCCGTGAGCTAGATGTAGCTCTTGCATCTCAGTATCTCTGTCTCATGATTAGTTTTCTGAAGTTCTGTCTCATGATCTGGCTGTCTGCAGCTGTCTTCTGCCCCAGATGTCTGAAGCTCTGTCTTTTACTCTAGCTCCTGTCTCAGCATCTCTGTCTCATGATATAGCCTCCTGCAGGTGTTCCATGATCTAGATCTCTGCAATAGCTCGTCTCTCTGCATCTGTCTCATGATTAGTTTTCTGTAGTTCTGTCTCGGCAGCTGTCTTATGCTCCAGATGTCTGAAGCTCTGTCTTTTACTCTAGCTCCTGTCTCTCAGCAGCTCTGTCTCATGATCTAGTTTTCTGAAGTTCTGTCTCATGATCTGGCTGTCTGCAGCTGTCTTCTGCCCCAGATGTCTGAAGCTCTGTCTTTTACTCTAGCTCCTGTCTCAGCATCTCTGTCTCATGATAT